>JALIZH010001495.1:0-21119 GCA_030522465.1 Rhipicephalus appendiculatus | reverse complement strand
TACCATAAGTACAAGCACCATAACAAAATGGAAAGTGCGCGAATGAAGCGACATGAAGTAATACTATCGCAAACGTAAGGAGTAGTTGAAACTACGGTAATCTCATGAGAAATAGTGATGCATTTATAGAGGCGTAAAACAGTTTCTGAATTCTTCACCTAAGCGAAGCAGCTTATACTGTTAATTCGAATCACTGATACCCCTGAGTTAATAAAACATTACTTTCCCCAACGCTGCATAACTACCAAAAATACATAACCAGCCTCACGGCACTCTGCCGCCAGAACACCTATAATACGTGCTCCCGAGTACTTGCAGCTCGTCGTTACGAGGCGGTGCGATTTCGGACTCTGTAATAGTAATCGTTTACATCCGTAAAGTCGAATGTAGTGGAGTTACCAATGACCCAATAGATGTCAGATTAAGGGGAACGCCTACATTACAATGAAGCAAATCAGGTATACATTGTCCGGCACAGTCTTCCAAGTTTATAGTACTATCCTCAATAACGCAGGAACAGGGCATGTCGTTGGAGTCAGCGCTTGTAAAAGTGGCCTTGTTTACGGCTGCCTTGAAGACAAGAAATGCCGAAATGATTGCTCAAGCGGTAACCTTGTTCAAGGACTTGTCATCTTTCCAAGCTTCCATTTTCCCTTGAGCTCCTGCCTCTAATGGTATCCTCAGTGAGTGCATGCATGACACTTGCATTTATAATTTATCTGATACAGGCGTATCACTTAATAGCACAGTACTTGTTAGAGCAATGCAACTTTCTCGTTACATCTTTATGTTTTAGGCATGAAAATAAGGAGATCGGTGGTTTTGGGATGAGCAAGTCACAACTGTCTCTACGCTGGAGTTCCCGCGCGGTGTGAGCCATTGACAGTTCTGTACGCTTTGACAGAGTCCTCACCCGAAAGATTGACGAAGCCGCAGTAGGTACCCAATGGCATTGCTGCTTGTGCTCTAGTAGCTTGGTACGTGCTCATCATTGAAGTAAAGAAAAGTCCACCGCAGCGGAAAAACGATGAAAACAGCAGGTTCACCAAGAAGGAAAGCGTGGCGATGCACCAGCTGCGGCAACCATCGGGTCCGATTTCCGTTTCACTTGCCAAATGGTTGGAAAGCGACATCGCAATATCGCTTTTCTCTGTGGCTTCATCGCCTGGTTTCTGCGAGGTGAAATGGTGTAATGTGTACACTGACTGATTGACTATAAAGCACTGTTGGTAGCGAGTCCTCCACGAAAATTGCTTTCAATGCGCGGAAGTGTTATCGGCATGCGCGGCATGCGGCAGCATAGCGATTAGAGCAAGACAGTGATCTGACTATGTACTCACGTCCTCTTCAACGATTGTCGGGTGGTGTTGGCACAGAGGAACGGTGGGATAATTACATCGATACTATCGAAGTTTCTTATTTAATGCGCCACTTCATCGCTAGCGCAAGCGTACAATAATGCATTTCGAGTGCGCAAGAAAATCCCATTTGAAAAGGTGAACAAACGTTGGCCTTACACTCGTAGACATAACTGGGCGACGAAGCCATGGAACACCACAGCAAGCTGTATCACAACATAAATTGAGCGCTCTGCTTCTCTTGCCTACAGTATGTGCTTGGGCTCTTGCATAGTTCAGTGCATGCGCTTGGAAACCTCCCCAAATGGGAGTTATCCAAGATATACCCTAGTATTATATCAGTATAACCTGACTCCGTAGGGCTTGAGGCTGTTGTGTACCCATGTTGCGGAGTGAATGTTCGTGCGCGCATGCGGTTTCAAAGGCAGTTGATATCGATTTGTCCGTTCTCGAAATCTTGAATTTCACACTGGACACTCCCCACTCAATACCACAATGTACAGTCTTCTCTTTACCTCCTCTGTCTGCCTTGTACTTATACCTTATATTTCTTGTACGTGTTTGGTGCGAGACATGGCTGGGCAGTATCGAAGACACAACTATGCACTTAGGTGCTATCTTATTTGCTATAGGGTATCGTGTATCTGTATCATGATAACTAAGGCAGCTGCTGTATCAGTATCGGTATTTCTGATGCATCGTATGCAGTATTTTGTAGTTTAGGATACAAGCTCTATAGGAGTTTAGGGCAATTGAAGTTTAAAGGTACCCTGCAACACTTTTTTCACCATGCTCAGAAAACTGCGCCGATCGGTAGTGGATGCTCCCGAAAACACGTGCGCCAAACGTTATAGCACAGCTTGCTGCCTGGAATTCACAATTAATTCTCAAAGTCAGCTAAATACTATGCCCTCTTCTCTCGACAAATGATGTCGTAAGTCCAAATGACCGCGCCTTAAACCCAAGTTCATGACCATTATCTGTTTCGAGCATCATGGGCTGCACAGTTAGTGCGGCCGCCACAGGATCGCCTCGTGCCCGCTAGCGATCACACTGAAAGTAAGCAGTGAGTTTGAAGAAAAAAAACGAGGGAAATCAAAGGGCTCAATGTGATGACGTGCACTGAAGAGCGGACGCATCTTCTTGCCCCTTTTTCATCCCCTTCCTCCCACTGCGTAGCTTTCAGCGCGCTCGCTGGTACGAAAGGAGAGAGAGAAAGCGCTTAAAGAGTGCAACAAATCCCTATAAACCCGCTCATACTTCACGGATTCGAAAAAAATTCGTGGCAGTCGATTTGTGAGGCAACGATCTCTTTCAGTGAAACAATTCGATGATTACTTGGACAGGCGTAGCAATTAAGGATCCCTTATTGCTTAAGACCACCCATTATATAGCTATATTTTTCTAATGAACAAACACGGCAGGCGAATGCAACAATAATTATGAAGTTTTATACGTTTAATTTCTTAAATGTACTTGTTACGCGAGACGTTGAAAGATCAGAAAAATCAAACAAGGCAGTGCTCGTTTGCTTGCTTAATGCTTCGAAATGTGCGCTCTCTACACTTGTCGTGAAATGTATTATTATTGTAGCTAACGTGTTCTCACAAAATATATTACACGGTCGGTGTGCAACCCTATCATTCCGAATAGCAATACTTATCGCTGCGAATATGAGTACTTAGCTAGGCCGGCGCTAGTGCCCCTCCATTTAATGCCAAGTCTGCTCGGATGCTGCGTAATACTGCGCGAAACGCAAAAGCAGGTGCCAAAGATGAGAGCAAGGCGTTGTTATATTTGTTCGGTGGCCAGCGGCACCTAGGTCGCCACTGTCCACATCCCTTTTAGCACTATCATGCTATTTCAAGTCACGTGATAAAGAAAACAAAGTATTTGCTAAACTATATCATGACAGCTCGCACAAGATTCAGTGAGTTAGGTTTATGCCGACAGAGTTCTACTGACAGGGTTCTTTCTTTTATTTATTTTACTTACTTCATTTATTAATTTTTTTTATATACTGCCAATCAAAAAAGGAATCACACCAGGAGGGCATTTACAGTAATTGAGCACAGGAAACAACACATATCGCGCTAAAATCGCAACAATAAATAATTATAATGAAAGTGCAGAACAAGAGCAATTTGCAGCAATGTTTTTTATATGTATATATACTGGTCTTGTGGCAGCTTGTACGCTCCAGAAAGAAGTCGCAGGTTCGCCACAAAGGCGAACCTGCGACTTCTTCTGCGAACCTGCGCCACAAAGGCGAACCAACGAACGCGACAGCTACGAATTGAAATGTCATTCGGAGATAGCAGCTGACTCGTTTCGCGAACGCAGCCGCTGTGAAGAGCGAAGTAATCTTCTTTCTGTCTATGGCTTCCACGCAAACTTTCCCATGAGAGCACAACACGTACAAAGCTATGAGCCAGCTGTTGATCCGCTCCGCCGATAAGCGCGCGACCGCAGGAGGCCACACCTTGTATGTGAAAGATTTCCACGAGGAGGCGCGCAGCATCCCCTCCGGCTCATGCCTCCAAGCGCCGCGACGAAATATTGGTGGGGGCGACGCCCTTTTGCTGCGTTTACTCACCGGAGACGGGGCGCTCTGCACCATCAAGCGGGTAAGTAAACAAGGCTCCGCGACGCTCAAGCAGACCAGGCATGAGCGCACCGCCGTTTGTAAAGGATGTCTATAAATCGCTTGTCGCTTGCACGGAAGGGGACCTCTGCGCACGTGGCTGCCTAACGCAGGGGCCTAAAGCACGTAGCCCGCGAATCCTGCGTTAGCGACCCGGCCACCACACAAATGTAAAAGTACAGTTTTGAAAAATTGTCTTAATAAGTATGGTCATGAGCTACTCAGGCGGGACTGGTCGCGAGCATCATTTTGTGGGGCACCCTATCCGGTCACTCTGTGTTAAAACATAGCCACAGAACAAAACATCTATATTTCAGAATCAGCGTTCAGATTTCAAGGATTCTGGAAACCAATATCGCCATGTTTCTCGAAACCTGACGCGGAATCCTCTTCAAATTTCAAATATACAAATAAAAAAGTGTTCTTAGTGTCACGTTTTCCAAACGAGCGGACGTAGCTCATGAAACCCTCTGGCGGCGCCAGTTCGGGAAGTACGTTCTCTATGTACGCTCATTTGCGGCCGCATTATAAGAACGTCGTTCCTTTTAGGAGCGTTTAGTTAACACGCGCAATAAGACAGCCCACAGCAACAGGAATGACTAGGGTACGGCATGCTTACCAAAGTCCAGGTTTTCTTTCGCATTCTTCAATGATGCGGCGCCAACGGTCTCCGTTCTTTGCAGTGCTTGCCAGAGCCGAGGCGATCGCTGCTTGACTGACAAGCCGTCTTTTCGCCTCGTTGAATTCTCTCCGTAGAGTGGCATTGATCACCTCCCCTTCTTTTCTATGCAATCGGATACTCCCTGTGTCCAGCGTGTAGAAGTGGGGAGATGCTCAGTGTATCCCGTTTCATCGCAACGACCATTCTCCCTTGTTCGCTCCTGCTAGCGACAAGGCAAATTGCGAGCAGCATTCAGTATCAGAATTCACTTTATCTCCAACGCACTAGTTGGGATTCCTCCATGCAAAAAGCTGTCGCAGAACGTTTAATGGGATCTGGGAGCCTGCAGGGAGAAACGAGAAATGCTTGCCGCATAATTTTAACAGTGGCGAATAAATGCATACATTATGAAAAAAAAAAGCTTCTCAAACCCTGAAAAAAGTGCGAAGCTAAGCGCCCTGTCTTGATTCGCTGTCTTTTTCTCTTTCTTGCTTCCTTTCTCTTTCTATCTATTTTTTTTCTGCCTCTTTCTTGTCTTTGTTTACTTCTATTCCTGTTTTTCTATCTCTATAGTTCTTCCTCTTTCTCTCTCGGTCTCTTTCTTTCCTTTCTGTCTATGGATTTCGATTTCTTGCTCTACCTATGTCTGTACGCGTTATGTAGTTCATCAAAGTTATGGCATCCCAGGCCAGAAAAATCGGCGCATGTAGTCTCGGAGCGAAGCAGAACATGAAGATGAGGACGAAGAGAGTGCCTGCCGATTCATGATCAACATAGTTGCCTCTACACGGGCTAACTCCGTGAGAACATGGACAGCATACACAATGGCCACTATCGCTCTGAGAACTTAAACGCGGCATGAAAAAAAAAAAAAAATACACACGAAAGAGTGTTCGATCAGGACTATCAGTACGTAATGCATTGAAGTGTTACAAAGGCTGAGTAAAGAAGAAAAAGAAGGGTATGAAACAATCAAGAAAGAATGTAAAGAAAATCATTGTTCCATAAGGTAGCCACCTAGTTTGGACTTAAACGTGTATAATGGTTAAGACGGGAACAAACAGTGCTGGACACGGGACCGCGAAAGAACCACAGACGAGGGCGCTGAACGAACAGCCACTGGTTAATTGCGGGATATGCAATATATACCGAAGCTCTTTGAGCAGCAGAGCAACAAAAACACAGCCTAATTGTGCATTGAAATTAACGTTATAGTTTCCAAGGGATAGTAAAGTTTTCGTATGTGACTGGACCTACCGAAATTTGTGCGCGTGCGTGGTACTGCTATTAGTCTGATATGGATACGGCGGTCAGGTAGGCAATGTCATTTATCTTTTGCAAGTTTATCTGTGTTTATATAAAGTGACACTTTACAATCGTATAACGAAGGTGGTACACGTACGTTACGTTTAACGAATAAGGCACCAAAGGTTTAGATGTCCGCTAAAGTTCTCAGAGATTTTTAACACCTTATCTTGCAGCTGCTCCCAATTTCACATAATAATAATAATAATAATAATAATAATAATAATAATAATAATAATAATAATAATAATAATAATAATAATAATAATAATAATAATATATTTATTGTCATCTTAAGTAGTACACACAGATAACAGGCCTGTCAAAGCCAGACGGTGGCTTGGAGGACTAGGCCCGGCACATCGGCAAACGAGAGATGACATACATATTGTAAAGTTTGTCACGTAAAATAATCAGAGAAGGACATGTAACTATTTTACACTACATTTAAACAAAATAAGATACACGAATCAAACTAGTGGGAGCAATACTACCTAAACAGCAGAATGTGAAGATAAGGATTGAGGAACTTTAAACAGATTATACCGGCATGAAAGAAACTAAAAGAAAAAATAGTGATGCGATAAATGGTGCAGAAATTCAAGTGACTTTATGATGTTTCGTAGACTCCGTTTCGTCGTTGCAGAAAAAATACTGTCGAGGAGGGAGGAGGAGGAGAAAAACAAGAAAGAAGGCAGGGGAGGTTAACCAGGCACATGCCCGGTTGGCTACTCTACGCTGGGGGAATAGGAAAGGGGAGCATAAAGATGAGAGAGAGAAAAGAGAAGGGAAGGACAGAAAAAAATTGCACCATCTCCCGCTAAAGGGAACCATGTGTAGATGTAAAGCAGCGGGCGCTAACGCTTACACTGGCGGCGGCGTTGACGCTGGCGCTCATCGCGGCGTTGCGCAGGAGATAAACCTGGGGAGGCGCAAAGCACGCAGTGATGGAGAGGTGTTTCCTGCTGGAACATGCCAATGTCTGCTAATGGGCAATGAGAGACACAAGACTCCGACTGGACACAGAGACCCGCAGTCCGCTTTTTAGTTAACGCACACGCTGCGAATTTTTATTGTTCAGCAACGCACAGGAGAAATCTCCCACCGGCACCACCTTGAGGTCAAGATCCACTGCCATATATACGGGATGGCCAGTGAACGGTTGTGCAGCGCGAGCAGTCGGTTTTTTCAACCAAGAAACTCGCTAGCAGACGCTGCCTGCGTCTGCGTCGCGAGGCGAGAGAGGGGGGGGAGCGTAGGAGAGGAGGGAGAGGGGCGGGGGGGGACGCGCATGCGCGGTGGGGAGTGTGGACGCCGCGGGCAGGGATGCCTAGAGGGGGAGAGGGGGGGAGCGTAGGGGAGAGAGAGGGGGGACGCGCATGCGTAGTGGGAATGTGGACGCCACGGGCAGGGATGCCTAGAGAGAGGGGGAGCGTAGGAGGGGAGAGAGGGAGGGAGGCGCATGCGCAGTGAGGGTGTGGTTGCCGCGGGGAGGGATGCCTAGAGGAGAGAGAGGGGGAGAGGAGGTTTCCTATTTTCATTTTTTGAAAGGGTTTGCGCATGCGCAGTAAGGGTGGGCACGCGGCACACCACCACCACCGGATTAAGCTTCGCCATAAGATGCTTCACATCTAAAAAATGGTCAGTAACTGTGCCGACGCGTAGGTAGCGGCAGCACTGTACAAAAGTCAAAGGCGTTCACATAGGCCCGTAGCCCTCAAAAAAACACAAAAGGGCTTTGACAAAGTCGTTAAAAACAGTAGGGACATAGACCTTTCTAATAGCTTTGCCATATCGTGTTTTGACAAATGGTACAGAAAAGCGGGAAGTTTTTCCTAACATACTAGAGAATACGTACATAATGTATTCTTTTTTGAACTGAGAGTTCCAAAAGTGGCGTAATATAACAGTTTGCTTAAACGAAGCTTTGAAAGACGGTAGGCGAAGTAGGGAAAATAAATTCGCATTGTCTGTTGAAGGACTATTGTATACAATAGATTTCAACATGCTTTTCAAGATATTGTCAACCCGACACTGCCATCGCGAAGAACAGAAAGCAAATAATGTAATACCATACCGCAGGACACTGTACGCAAGAGCAAGCATGATGGTGACTTTCGTATTGGTGGGTGCAATTGATCTGGTATTGAAAAGTAACCGCGAAACTTTTCGTGTTCTGTCACAAATATAAGCCAAATGATCATTCCAAGAGAGGTCGCTGTCGAAGAACACACCAAGATATTTTATAGAATTAACACATTCAATGGTAGTACACATACAGGAGGTGCAATCACGGGCATGAAGAAGTAGAGGTGCATTTGTCACCATTGCTTGCAAGGGATTTTTAAAGCGAATTAGTTTCGTTTTTTTCTGATTAATAACCAAGCAATTATTAGTAAACCACAACGCAGCCTCATATACACTGTCTTGTAGAGGTAACAACGCTTTATGGTAACAGACGTGTTTCGTTAGCAGAACAGTGTCGTCTGCATAGTGAAATGCAAGACATTTTGGGACAGCAGCAATAGAATCATTTATGAATAAATTAAATTAAAGAGGAGATAAAATGGATCCCTGTGGTACACCAGCGTTTCAAGGGAAGCCTATTGCTGTAAGGTAACCGATTGTCTAACCGAACTACCTGGAAACGATCAGAAAGGTAATTTTCAAGAAACTCGTAGAACGGACCCCTGAATTCAAGAAGGTATATTTTTTTTCAAGCAGTATAGAGTGTTTTACGGTGTCGAAGGCTTTGGAGATATCAAGAAATAAAGCACAGGCAAACATGTTATTTTGTAAGGCATCATGTAGTTCATCGGAAAATTCTTCAAGTAGATCAGTAGTGCCTCGACCTGCGACAAAACCAAACTGGCGACTTGAAATAAGTGAAAATTTATCGAGAAATAAAGTCATGCATTGCAGTAAGAATTTCTCAATTATCTGGGATAAGATACGTAAACCGAACTAGGTCGATAACTGTGAACGTTATCTTTTTGTCCACCTTTATATAGTGGCTTTACAATTGCTGTCTTTATATCTGATGGCAGAGAGGCTGTCTCCAAGAACAATCCATTAAGCATGAAAAGCAGTATCTCTAATAATAATAATAATAATAATAATAATAATAATAATAATAGTAATATTAATAATAATAATAATAATAATAATAATAATAATAATAATAATAATAATAATAATAATTGTTGGGGTTTAACTCCATATTCATATAGTTAGTAGTTGATGTTTTACCCTAGACTAAAGTACAGAGTACTAAAGGTGCGACTAGAAATTAGCACAGTATGTAGTGCTCTTTATACTAACCAGAATTTTTTTTTTAGTTTGTCAAAACAATCGACTACTATGTTTAATTTCCTCTAGAGACTGTTAGCGTGGAAGTTGCGCGACATTATTTCTTCGAACCAAGCTCCCAAATATTTTTCTGATGCTATACGTTGCAAGCCCGTTCCTGGAAAGTTCCGTGAAATTCTTGCGTTAAGTGGTTTAAGAACTACGTATTGTGACGTAGCAGTTGACACGCCTTTAATACGCCTTGAAGACGTCACGAACCGATCCCAACGGAGGCACAGAACTATCTTAAAATGTCTCCCCACAGCCGACGATGACGAAGAAGCCCATGTGATGATCATGCACAGATGATGAAGGAGTGCCTGATAAATACCCACATTATTAAATGCGGACCATTTCTTAGCGAACTTCGGCGACTTTGAGCGTATCTATCGATCTATCTATCTATGGGATAGGTTGTTCTATAAAATATGTGTTTCCGTTGCTAATAAAGTCAGTTGCGAGACAGCGCCGGTGTTCGTGTCCCTCCTTTTAATATGTCATGTGTAACGCAATCCAACTTGCCCAAATGTCAGTTCTTCTGCTATCTATCTAGCCGCCTACGACTTTGTGCTCTCCTGGCCGTATCGTTAATGGGATTTATACCAAAATTGGTATGGCATGACATGTCTGTATGACAACCAGGAATGACTGGTCATATCATGAAAATCATAAATAATTGTCATGAAAAGTATGATTTACACCCCATGGCCATAGTGCTCCTGAGGCCGTTTTCTTAACTTGATATATCCAAAAATTGGTACGATGAGTCATTTCTGCATGACCAACATAAATGACAAGTGGTTATATGAAAATCATGACCTGCATATTACGTAAAACATGATTTACATGCCACGCCCATGGCGCTCTGACGGCCATTTCGCTAGCTTGATATACACCAAATTTGGTATGGCGTGACTTGACTGTTTGACGAGCATAAATGACAAGTGGTAATATGGAAATTGTGGCATGTGATGTGCAACATGACTTGCATGCCACGCTCATGACACTCTCCTCGTGGCCGTTTCGCTCGCTTGATATACACCAAATTTGGTATTCAGCGACGTGATTGTATGACGAGCATAAATGGCAAGGGGTAATATGGAAATTGTGACATGTGATGTGCAACATGACTTGCATGCCACGCTCATGACACTCTCCTCGTGGCCGTTTCGCTCGCTTGATATACACCAAATTTGGTATTCAGCGACGTGATTGTATGACGAGCATAAATGGCAAGGGGTAATATGGAAATTGTGACGTGATGTGCAACATGACTTGCATGCCACGCTCATGACACTCTCGTGGCCGTTCATGACACTCTCGTGGCCGTCTCATACTCACGCCCGTCCGTCCGTCCGTCCCTCCAGCCGTGCCCTGGCACGGTGCCAGGTGGACGCCGGGGCGCGCAAACGGACGCCGGTCGTGTTGGACTCTACAGCGCTCGCGCTTTGCTTGCGTAGCGTTGCTGTGCCCAGCGTCTCTCAACATGCAAAGAGGAAGACGCGCATCACGTTCCATTCTGACCGACCCCATCTCAGTGGGTGCAGGCGTTCGAGGAACACACTTGAGAATTTCCAAAGTTTCCGTCAATTTAAACGCTGGAATGCGGATGGCGTCTGCACGATGCGCAAAGCACGAGAATACGAACGCATGCGAAACGGAAGCAGATTGGTCTCGGGTCTCGCTGCGATTCGGTGTAAAAAATTAGGCGAACTTAAGTGGCAGGTGATAACATGAAAATCTTGGCATGCATGTAATCTACAATGTTCCATTTACATGCCACGCTCATGGTGCGCTTTCGTCCAGTTCGCTAGTTTCACGTACACCAAAATTTGTGTTGCGCGACGTGACTGTATGACGAACACAAATGGCAGGTCCTAACATGTAAATAATGACATGCATATTATGTACAGCATGATTTGCTTCTTGCTGGCTGCTTCGCATAACATCGATTCCCACAGTGCGTTTTAGCATTTAATTCTCTAAAAGTTAATTTGTTTGGAGGTGAATCTCTGTTCAAGATTAATTACATAACTGGTTATTGCTTAGATCGCTTAATGTTGGCGCGGAGAAGGAAATATTGGCATTATCAGCATACATGAGTAGCATACATGAGTAGTTCATCACTTAAGTCATTGATGTGCAGTATAAACAATAAAAGCCCTAGAACCCCTGAGTCACTCTGTGTTTCACCATAGAAGGCGGAGACGTAAGGTCACCGGCATTCACGCACTGTTTTCTTTCTGTGCGGATGGTTTTTTATCAGTTCAAGGCGACACCTCGTATGACATAGTTATGCAGCGTTCAGAGCAGGATATGGTTTACGCAATCAAGCGCTTTTTCTTACATCAGTTTACAAAGCTGTAATGAGAACTATCTTTTTTATGTTGCCAAGAATTAGAATCTTAATTACAATTGCGCGATCTCTGTGGCCCTTCATGTCTGGCAGCCATATTACAAATCGTGCAGTAAGCGATATTTAGTAAGAAAGCTTGGAAGAATGCTTGTTCTTTATTTTAAATTGTCTCGCGAGATTTGCGGTAACAAAAACAAGAAGTTCATCTTCTCCAAACAATGATCTTCGACTTTCCGATCGAAAAAAAAAAAGAACGGGGCAGCCTTATCGAGGCCTGCACGCAAAAAGAACGCAAGCAAGAGAACCCTGCACGCAAGGAGAACACTTGCGTGCAGGGTTGCCAGACCGAAAAGACAGAACATAGCAAAAAAAAAAAAAAAGAAAAAGGGAAAGCTAGGCAAGAAATAGCGGACTTGAGCCAGGACCACTAAATGTCGGCAGAAGTATTCGAGAAACGAGTTCTCTAAGGCCAAAAAGCAGAAACAACAGGACGGGCGCCGTTTTTGTCCTTTGATCTTGTGTCCTTGATGCCGCGAATTCGCAGATTTCCACGCATTACCATCATCTAGCTCATACCAAGATCGCGCTTGAGATTTCGGTCCATCTTCCAGCCCTACAAAAGGCAAAAAAAATATGAAAAAGTGGGCACTGTACGAGCGCAACTGGCTTCAACATGCGACAAAGCCGTGAAACAAAGCTAGGAAGAGAGGGATTGCAAAACGTGCAGCGCTAAGCATTCTTTGCTGTCAGTCTGACTTGAGTCTGACCTCTATCCGAGCTTCTCTACTGAAAGTGAATGCGTGACCCACAGTCGCTGTTTTCCCGCAACGTACCCCAGTGCTGCAGCATGCGTACTTGTTGCATATAAGCCCGAAACTATAGCTCACATTTCGCCACTTCTTCTATCTGTGAGACGCATGCGTCTTCCTTGCATCTTCCATCGTGTTCGCTGACGCAAGGAGACGTTGCCGCGCATTCGGAATTGGCCTACATCTTCCACTTTCTACCTGGCAGCAGCTAGTGCTACGTTTTAACACGATAGCGTTAAATAGCTCGCTTCGCAGAAATTCCGTTGTCGGCGTCGTTCTTTCTCAGTGAAAACTCATCATCTTGTCCATGACCGAAAAATCGAGAAATATACAAATAAAATAAATATTTAAAATTCTTGGTTTGAGGTGAGAATCGAATCTAGGCTGTCTGCGGGGAAGCAGGTGTTCCATGAATGTCATATAGTGAAAAGAGTCGCCTTAAAGCATGTAATACTGCGTGGCAGAATCCTAGAATCGCAACAGGCGTCAAAACAAATGAATTGTGCAGCGGGTGGGTGGTTTTTAAGCTGCCCAACCATTACAAAGAGTGCCGTTGCGCAAGTGCACGTGACGCCTTATGGACGAGTAGTGCGTACTTCGCCAATTAGCAATAAGGAAGGACTATGGTGTAGTTGGCACTTAGCAGCTGTACATCCAGTAGACATTGTAGGATAGTTTGAAACGGCCAATGTTATTCACACAAGCGTTCCTTTCCTTGCCTCATGGTTGACGGCAATGCGCATGGGGGGCCGATTACGCTATCGTGTTCTACTCTTGAAGGTGAACCTCAAGCATCCTCGAAGTTTTAGATGCGAAGCAGCTTAAGGCGAAGTTCAATCCAGTAGTGGTGGTGGTGGTGGTGTGCGTCCTGACCACCCTTACTGCGCATGCGCAAACCCTTTCAAAAAAAGAAATAAAAACCTCCCTCTCTCCCCCTCTCTCCTCTAGGCATCCCTTCCCGCGGCGTCCACACCCCCCCCCGGGCGCATGCGCGTCCCCCTCTCTCTCGTCTCCTACGCTCCCCTCTCTCGCCCTCGCGATGCCGACGCAGGCAGCGTCTGCTAGCGAGTTTCTTGGTTGAAAAAACCGACTGCTCACGCTGCACCACCGTTCACTAGCCACCCCTTATATATAGGCACTGGATCTTGACCTGCAAGGTAGTGCCGGTGGGAGATTTGTCCTGCGCGTTGTTCAACAATAAAAATTCGCAGCGTGCGCGTTAACTGAAAGCGGACTGCGGGTCTCTGTGTCCAATCGGAGTATTCTGTCTCTCATTGCCCATTATCAGCGATTGGCATGTTCCGGTAGGAAACACCAGTCCATCACTGCGTGCTTTGCGCCTCCCAAGGTTTCTCTCCTGCGCAACGCCGCGATGAGCGCCAGCGTCAGCGCCGCCGCCAGTGTAAGCCTTAGCGCCCGCTGCTTCGCATCTACACATGGTTCCCTTTAGCGGGAGATGGTGTAATTTTTTTACTGATGGGCGTGAATCAAGTATGTCTTATCGATTCCTCGAAAGATTACAAATCCCATCGTCCTTTCTATATATACCACGTCCCACAGAAAGATACCTATCATTGTAGCAGCACTCAGTCGCGAATTACATCACAACCCTCGATTGTTTCGCTTCCTCCAATCAGTACCTGCAGAAATCAAAAATCGGCATGCTGTAAGCTTCAGGAGAACGGCCGGAATAGAATTCATGTCGTTGCATCAACATGATCGTCGGTAGTGTCGTTATCATCTTTCTGGTCCTGCGTTTATTGATACTGCTGCTGTTGCTGTTTTATGTGGCCATGTATGACACACATCTATGACGAAAGCAGACATGTTAAAAGATTTCTTAGTGGACGCTGAATTAGACAAGCGTTTGTGACGAGCAGCAGTGTGCAGTTATCTATGGAGTGACCTGCTTTTCCTCGTGCTGTGGATACTATACTTGGACAGAAATGTGTATTGGTGAAGTAAATATAGTGTAAAGTGAACTGGTTCCATTTAAATATTTATTGCCATGGTATTTTGTACATTTGCTTCACTTCACTGTACCGCGACTTAACTTACAGTTTTATTTTGAAGTAAGCATTATCTCTTTTTTGTTTTTGCAGCAGAACATTGAGAAATGGAGTAGCACATCTGCTGTAAACCTCAATCTATTCAGAGCAAGAGAGTTACAACACACCAATATGGAACATTCAATGTGAAATATTTTTGGGAGAGGGCATGCGTGAACCCCCTCACCCCCGAAATTTCTGGCTATACCTTTCCTGGATAGGCCTGCGGTGAATAGGCAGCTCGCCAAAGGATGCTTTACAAAACACTAATTCACAAATGGCTGATAAATACCGAATTACCTACTGGAGTGGGTCGTTCATCGAATATGTTGGAATGCAGATGACACCCGTAGCTGCGCTAAAATATCATAAAAATAACTTAGTTTTTTGAAAATTGTTGCGTTTGTTCAGATTTAGAAGTGACAGCTGCTCATCAGCAAGAACATGGTACACTTCATGAGTGTTGCCAAGTTTAGAGGGAAGAAAATAAGGAAAATGTTTGCGGACAGGACCGTGGGTGTTTTCGCAGACGAAAACAAGCCTTTTCAGTGACTTTAAGCACTATTGTACATATTCAACAATGTGGCAACAACTTTTTGGCTGTATACTGTCTCACAATTTTCAGCTAGAAAAGAGGACGACGCAGTTATTAGATGGCCAACACGGCTACCCATACGGAATCAAGTAGACATAAATGTTAAGAGCTTAAAGCACAGATAGAGCTAGGAAAATACAGAAGCCACCATTGTGTTCAGGACAATCCAGCAGAAAGAAAAAGCTGATGAACATTCGATTCAGCTTTGGGAGGTTATTAGGAAACATTCTGGTGCATTAATCATTATTTAGCTGAAGTCTAATGTCCGGGCATTTGGCTGTGCCGACTGGCTGAAGCATAGTAAGAGTGAGGACGAAGGAGCGGCAGTGATGAGGTTGTTCAAAAATCCGATCTTGCTTTGTTGCAGGTCAGCAAATCTACATCTCGCCACTGTAAGCGGACTAGCAACGTCTTAGTGCCGCTCCTGCTGTGCCCCAGAGTATTATTTGACTGCTTTTGCGAATGTGTGCTCGTTGCAGAGCTATTACTATGCTTCTCAGACGTTGAACTGGAACCTCGCGCCCCATATAATATAAAAAATACTAGATGTGATCGCTAAACATTCTGAAAAAGTTTATTGTCATCATGGCAAAGTGATACAAGTTCCTTCCCACCTAAAGACAAAAAAGGAGGCATTAGCACAAACTGTCGCTGACTTAACTGTGGCTATCGGCGGTTGAAACGTGCGTTGAATCACTTCATCGTTCTGCATGTCGTCAGTGATGTACCGCATCTAATCGCTCAAACTGTGAGGATTATAGGAAGGCAGAAATATATTTCGCGCTTGATGACTCACCAAAGTTTTCATCAGGCTGGCTCACTTGGACTGGTACTCGCTAAAATGTCTACAAACTGGGCTATATCGGACTCACACTCATCAAAATTGCACCCAATCAGACTCAGACTCAAGGCCCGATCTTAGCCTGAGGAAGTCGAACCATGTGTGAGATTGCCAACCTATGGTCAGGATAGAGGCTAGGCACGCGGTACCCAGTTGGACGATCTTGAAGACAGGCCCGGGCGGGATAGCGTATTGCTCTTTCGCATGGCAGAATGCTAGCCGCACTGAGACGTGGCTTCACACTGATGGTCATGTTCGCGATGCATTGTCTCGACACCTTAAATAACTAGCTTCTGCCTGGGTAGTTTCCCGAACGCACAGGTCAGCGTCATACGCCGGTCGAAAGCCTCAAGCAATAATCAAATTGTCGTCGTCTAACGCTATGGGGATGCTATCTTGGCGCAGAAACATATGGTCAAGGGAACTCGTGTGTCATTTGGTGAATATTTTCGCAAAAGTGGGCGAAACTAAAGGACGAAACTAACAGAATTTTCAAAGGCCTATGGGCAACCGTATTTGCTACGCATTAGCAAAGGCATCATGAGTAAACGAAGTATGTATACTTTTACTGCTCAGAGCTTTAAGCTGACAGCGTATGCGACATTAATTTACCATGAACACTAAATGCACCAGACATTGTGGACACTGTATCCGCAAGTGCTGGCACTTCTAGCACATCATAGCTATCTTGTCTCGTTCCGTCTCAGAAAACGCCTCTTTTTTTAGGGGGCGAAGCTCCTTAGGGCGTAGGCTAGTCCGGCGTCGTCCTGCGTCGTTGTCGTCGTCGTAGTAGCCACCCCTGTGCGATGACGATGACGCTGCCATCACGGCACAGCACTGTGTCGCATAGTGGGTACATGGAATGTACCCACTATGCGTCATAACGATGACGCTGATGACGATGACGATCGCGATGCCATGCAACACATGACATCGCGATATGGTCTCACATGCATATCGTTTGACCACATGCAACCAAGCACCATCCGCGGAACCTGCATCGATCTCGTCTTTGCAAACTTTCCACTACGACCCATCCAGGAACCACTCTCCCTCCATTTCACCGACCATAAAGCCGTTATAATGAAGGGGGAACGGAAGCCACGGCTTATGTAAACGGTAACCAACGACCAGCGAAGAAACGAAAACAAAACGGAAAATCACGGCTCACGAATAAAATATAAATTTCTTGTAAATATACACACAGTGTTTGTGACGTCTTTGATGATGTACTGGGCGAATTTCACGGAAGATTCATGGTTTACCGATGAACCTCCGGACCTTCGCCCACTCATCATCATTCACTCCGTGGATATGCTGTGATTTTTTTCTTTTCTAACATACGCAGCGTCCAGAATAAACGCGTCGAATTATCTTCTACTATTCATTTACGCTGCGCTGATTTTGAACTGACGGAGACTTGTCAGCTTTCTGCGAAAGTTCAAAATGATGAAATCTTGGATTATGAGTAGTGCTACGAATTTCAGCGATGTGAGCGTGATTACCGGTCTGGTGGCGGGCTTCTGCTGGCAGTTGCCGGTGCTTTGCTTCTGACGTTATTCCCATTCTGTCTTCACTTAAGCTTGTGCGTGCGTGCGCGTTCATTCATTATCCGGAAATAATCCTTTGTACTCGCATTCAATTCCGAAATCCATCATCATCAATGTGTAATGACCAGCACGATGTTGACAATCAGCTGTTCGTTAGATATCCAAAATCACATTTGTTCTTCCTTGGCGTCTTCAACTTTCCCGACACAATGCAGCGAACCAGAAGATGAAGAAAAAGGCGAAGAGAGCACGTGCAGTTCATTATTTTGTTAGTGTGTTGTCGGGATGAACCAGGGGTTTTCCAAGATTACGCAGAGAGAGAGAGAGAGATAGAGATGAAACTATTTTTGTCCTTCCTGGGGTCAAGGGAGGCCGGGCCGGAAGACTAGCACCTCTGCTGTTAAAAAAAGCTGTTACGCCGAATTGATGGTTTCGTACCAAAGAGAAAAGTTCCATCGATTCCCTGTCCTCCGTGGCTTAATGACGCGCTGAAACGCACGTGCAATCAAAAAGAAGCTGATATTTCGATGCGCTAAATTAACAGCTAGAACTGACCGTTGGTCATCCTGTCAGATAATTAACCGTGACTTCCGTGATGCGCTTTCTAAAGCCAAAAAATAATTAATTGATTAACATCTTCCACTGCAGCTGCGTTTTGATGCCGTAAATTTTCAACTATTATTAACGGTGCTGAAAAGGGACATATTCAATTGTTTAACAGTATAACCCCGCTGTTACTTTCCTCACTGTTCTGTTTTCCCGGTTGTTACGACATTTTCCGCCGGTCCCGGCACAGCTCCCGTAGCGTCCAATGTATTGGGAATCCCGCTGTTACGTCGTACTGTGGGACCACTCACGTATGATACATCGCGAAGTGTGCTCCAAGCTGGCCGAGTGACCATGGAAGTGAGCCGTCATGTTGACTTTTCACGCAGCTTGGTCAAGTTTTACCAAAGTAAGATTAGAGGAATGACAGGCGCAAGTGAGAGGAACCTTCGTTTGCTGCGAACAAAAGTAAAGCCTTCGAGATTCGTATTGCAAGATGGCTTTATTGATGTCATTGATCGTGAAAGTAAGGCATTAGAGATTGGCGTCTGCTTCCGCCGTCGCGTCGGCATAGGCTTATCATCATAGTCATTTGTCGGAGAAGGTGGAGCTGGTTTGAGTTCACGTGGTTCGCAGTCAGAATCGTCGCGCTGGTCGTGTTGCGTCTACTTAGTTTTTTCACGCCTACAACTGTTGGTACTAAAAGAATCACATACGTTGATCAAATTTCTGTGAATGACACTGTTCCAAGCTCCGCGTTTCAACCCGTCCATTATATCGTGGCTGAATGTCCCACACTGTAAACCGTTTCACACCCTTAAGGGTGGATTTTCGATAAAACACCCATCGGACACCCCTTTTTTTTGCGAAGATTATCCAAAAGGGTGGAATTTCACCACCCTTTGTGCACCCTTTTTTCATTTTTTGGGTGTACTATAGGTGTATGATCACAAATTACACCCTAGGGTGTATGTTCACAAATTCCACCCAAGGGTGTTTCTTTGAATGTTACACCTATTGTTTTTTTTTTTTTAGAAGCATCAATACGTATCACATGCCAACGGATACAATCAAACCGCATAGCAACTTTTCGGTCAAAAGATCGATGTTTCGGCTTTTGTTTTCATTTCACTTTTTATTCGCCGACATATACCGCGCTATATAGCACATTTATTGTACCACTCTCTTCTTTGCATTATTCACAAGATTCCTCAAACGTTCAACGGCTTCATGGGCTGACTTTGTGTGATTCGTACTAAAAAAAGTATTTTGCAGCCCCTCGTAGCCATTCATCATTCTCACTGAAAGGATGGTAAAAGAGATGATGTTGCGCTTAAACATATATCAGGAAACGATTACACACTGTTTTCGACAGGTCATCATGCACGTTTTCTAATTTGAAATCACAATGAGCTTTTCTTTTAGAACACCTGTTTTATTTACAGTGGGGTGCACATATTCCTGTACATTGAAGTATTTCACATCAATTCACAAGTCACTGATTTTATCAGTGAGTTTAAACTTATGATCACGGATCAGCTCAAAGTGGCAGTATGCAGCGTACGTATTACCATGAAACTAGGCACGTTTACATTGAAGTGTCTGAGCTCACTCTGCTGCAGCTGCTGTACACGCATGGCACGCCGCAGCACAGTTTAGGCGCACACCGGCTAAGCACCACAAGTGAACTTCTTAAATGGGACGCATCACTCTGCGGGCGCTTTATTTTCTATTTTCTTTTTTTTTTCTTTTTTCGTCGAGGAACCCTCGTGGGTCGTACATTGTACGCTTGAGCGATCACAGACGACACTAGTACAATGTACCCGTGCCATAAGAAGCAGGAACCGCAGTGGACTTGTGGCATTGTGATTGACAGGTTCATGATTTCTTGTTGCGCTGCGAATGACGAGACGAGGACGATACAGGGACTACAGGACAGGCGGTGCGCAAACTCACAACTCATTCGCAGCGCAACAAGAAACCATGAATTACCACCAACTAGCCCAATTCATCGCTCTGCTAAATGTGATTGACAGGCCCTTACCATTGCCTTACAATGCACACAATGATAGCATATTCGTATGCTTGCACGAAATTCACCACATGAAATAAAAGCTAGCTTCATTGCTACTGCGTCGGTAAAGAGAGCGTATTCTCCAAGATCTCTTATCAGTGATTGCTGAATGGTGGACTGTTATTTTAAAACAGGCTGTTAGCACAGCGGGGGCGTGGCCAGACTTTATGCAGAAAAAGGGGGGGGGGGGGGGAGAAGAAGGTCCGATCCCTCTGTAAGTACATTTTTGCCAGTGCTTGCACACATGCGGGTCCAAATAAACGTAGAAAGGGGCGGGGGTGAGTCAAATACCGAACACCACTCCCTCCCCCCCCCCCCCCCCCGCCCTTCCCTAGCCTTCTAGTTATATTTATTATGCACAGGTAACGAACTTTTAACTCCAACTCGTCGAAACAATGCCCCGACGACGTTCTACTCGGAAAAAGAAAAAAATGTGAATCTCGAAGGCTACGAATTTGCCACCTGCACACGTCAGCAGTAGCTCAAAAAAAAAAAAAAAAAAAAACGCTTAAAAGTTCTACTAGCACAAACATGTTGTTAAACATAAAGTATTACAATATGTCTTGGTTTTTTGTTTCGAACGATTATTATAAAGCGGCGCTGCTAAAGTCAATTCACTGGTATTGTGATCTTAATCTCGGAGGCAATGACTTTCGGTTTCGGACTCGGGGCAACTGCGCATCACGATCATCATCAACAATCGACCTTTGAATCCTTGTTTGAATCTGTTGTTCACATGTGTGCGCGTTTGCTGCATGCTAACGGTGGCGGATTGTTCATCGATTCACCTGCTTTCTTTTGGATGTGTACTTCGACGGCTTCCACGGTGACTTAGTTCACGCGTACAAAAGATATAGTGCGTGTCACTGCAATCTCCGAATCCGTAGTGGATCGGCAAGTACGGAACAACGACTTCGGTGAGGCGCAGTGCGTCTCCTCTGTCAACGGCTTCCGTTGAAGCTAGTGCTCGCCGCAAGCTGAGTG
>JALIZH010001494.1:0-10616 GCA_030522465.1 Rhipicephalus appendiculatus | reverse complement strand
ACATCATCGCGTTATGGAGCTTGTGTGGCTGAAGATGCGGGACAGGCGTCGGGAGTGTTGTAGGTAAGGAAAAAGTCGGAGGAACGGCAAGATAGAAAATCGCATTTAAAGCCACTCTGCGTGACATTCAAGTATTCTACCACAGAGCTACGCCAGTGATTGAAGCGGCTTAGGAGGAAAACCCTATTCGCAATGCCCATAGACTGTCGCGCCGCCAAGCGGAATTCAGGATCGTCCTCTCGAGGAGGGTCGGTATGGCAGCGCTAAGCAGTCGCTGCCTTGTTCGTCTGTTCTTGCCTCAGTGTTAACGCGTTGGAACACTACGACATTGCATATTTCCTGCATCAGTGAAGTAACCGGGCCCTCTGTGACACGATAAATCAGCTGATCCGTTCTTGCGAGACGCGAAGTCTTCGTGAAAATACAGGGCAACTCGCGCTTTCAATGATAGCCCACAGCGTATTCATATCAGCTTCGCGAGGTTTTCTGTAGCCACGTAGGTTAGTTAAGTGTTATCGTCTGACCTATTCAGTTGAAACTCACCTTGTTTTACTTGCGTATAGCATTCGTCAGTGCTTTTGTGCCGCATGAATCCCATAACATTGCACGCGGGAAGTCGCGCGAGCTCTCGATATATAAGATATATAACAGCAATCTCAAATTGGCCAGCGCTGCGCCGCTTGTTTTTGTACATTCGTTGATAGATGGCAGCACTCTGCAAGCGATTTGTTTGTTGACCGGTGTGAGAGGAAAAAGTTATGCGCGCCCAGATAACGTTATGACGCGGACTAATCAAAGTCGTTCGGCGGAGGAAATTCTTCAGATTGCTTTCAGCAATGTTGTTAAGAGAAATCATCTTGACGACGAGGATTTTTCACTGGACGGAGAAGGCTGTGAAAGCGTGTGTGTGTGAGAAGGCGTGTGACAGCGACGATGAACGATCAGCTGCTAACTCACGAGGAGCGAGTTGCACTTCACGTCCAACTCGTGCGCTAATGTTTTTTCACGCTCGTAAGTCACTTTGATTGTATTTAATGTGTAGTATACTTCAGCGAGATCAAAATAAAAACATAGTTTTCTTGTGAATTGCACTTAGCGCAATTATTGTGGATATTATCGAGCGCCGCATGCCGCCAAAACGCTCGAGTTCGGAACAGGGAAGGGAAATGGTTAGAGCGATGAAACGTGCAGTCACGGCCACAGTCCACGCCTCTCGGCTAACTTCTCCTGTAGTTCACCGCTACCTTGCGAACGGCATAGTTGTTCGACGAATTTTCGCAACGTCGAAGAATTCGTCGTTGCGAAAAGCATACGTGCGTGTTCTTTTCGATATTCATGTTTCGATCATGCTGATCGAACCTGCAGCATCCGAGTGCAGTGAATTGCGCACGGCTTGAGTCTGAACATAGCTGTGACACAAGCGCTACTGAATAGGATGTTAAATGTTTGTGTTCGGCTGAAGAAGCAACTCCGCGTTCCTGACTGCGCAAGTAATGACGACGGCGTATGTTTGCAAACCATCGCCACGTTGAACATTCGGTCCCGTGCAGCAGCGATGGCGCTACTCGCTAGCGGCAAATCCGCCAGGCAGGCTCGGTTGCACAGTAGATCGGAGTGTCGTTCAGGTCATATACGTCAATTCTAGGTCACGAAGTTTTCTGCAGCACGCACAGGATTTCGCAAAGCATCGCTTAAGCACGGTAACGGAGCTGAAATATAACCTTTCATACCGCGGCAAATAATTGGGTGGCGAGTTTCCATGGTTCGGGAAAGTATTTCGGTCTCGTGCCCATTTCAGTGCAGCTCATGACTCCATCCTGTGAAAGTGGCACGGGCCGTACGTCCGAACTTCCTATCTGTTCCTATGCTAACAAATAGGTTGACCCTCCTCCGGGCGCCATATTGAACTGTACAGTGCGCCACCTATAGTTCGTGGGCATTGCGAATAATGGCGTCATATCGCGCCACTGTCAAGAGTAGATGCCGTGTTCACTATGGGCTTTTATAACAATGCAATACACATCAGATAGTAACTCCTGTGACTCGCCAAGCTATGGTCAACCATTGCACAACCCGGAGAAATACGCTGAAATCCGCTTCTTATGTCATGCACATCAGCGCACCGTAGCCTGCACTTCATTTCCATAAAACTGACACATATGCTCTAATGTGAGTACTGTCCTTACGTCGGACCATAGAATACCCTTTGGGCTTCAATGTTGTCGATGTGCCTAATAAACCCACGATCCATCCCGCTGCCGGGGGAGGGGGGAGGGTGGGAGAGGGGGCCTCAGGAGCCCACGCTGTTGCTTCTTCAAACAGGTACTTTGCTGAAGATAGGTGCTTTCCTCAAATAGTCAAGGCCTTCAGCAAGGGTACCCGCACACCCCGGAAAAATATTCCTCGCTACGGGTCTGCCCGCGATATACCCATAACTACTCAAAATGCACAAAGAAGTGGGTCGAACTCGCAGCGCTTGAGTCGAATCAATAAAAAATGCGGTAGAGGCCACTACTTGCCTACTGCGTCGCATGACATCGGCTCTCAGAACTGGGATCTGCCGAATTTTTAGTTTTGTCGACGCTACACGCCGAACCTGTGCACAAACAGTCGGCGGCGCTCTAACGTACCAATTGGCGCTAGGGGCAGTAGTGGTTTATTGTCCCTGTGAATGCTGCCCCAGAAACACGGAGGTTGGTTTCATAAGTAAGTGTTTTATGCGATAGAGGACACCGATCTTTTCCTCGGTACTTTTTTTACTTCCCCTGCTCAATCACTGCGTTATTTCGACCCGTCTTTGCATATCATTAGCCTGTCAAACCACCAGGTGACCGTCTACCTCACCTGCATCACCCAACATGAGGGGCTGCATGTCTGGACCACCCTCGCTGAGTTTGCACACGCGCAGGCACTCGTAATCGGCAAATTCAATGCGGCGGTAGCTTTTGGGTGTCGCTACTGTACAATCCCAAATTTAGGAGTGAAAAATATTTTTCTCGATTTTACGAATTTCCCGAGTTAAAGGAGTACTGACACGAATTTTAAATATTTTCGGATTGTTGCTCTAAATAAAAACGTGGGTGTCGAGAACCCTAAAAAGAGTGTCGCGGTGCATGGGAATGCATCGAATATATTTTTATTACCGCTACCTTAAAACAGCAATTTCGGTTTCGGTATCGAGAGGGTGGCTTCGCAGTGACCTATCAAGACTGCTCTGACGTCACGGGAAGGCTGCAACTCGCTATATACTAGCAACATTTGCCTGTTTGCTGTCAGTCGCACGTGGTTCACGTAAACAACGATGAGTGCATTGTCGTCCAGTGACTCTGAGAGTGATTTCTGCGACTTAGGCTGCATGCAGGACGCAAATTTCGCGAACCCAGTGAGCTGTGTTGATTTGTCATGATAATGTCCATTGCGGTGGGACTGGCCTGCAGATGCTGGGTGACGAACTTTAAAATCAATGTATAATATTTTGTACGCGTTGTGTGGCTCCGGTGTGTGGAGAGCGATGACAGTGCACACTATGGAAACGATAGAGTTCCCTTTTGGGGTTCCTCAGAATCGTGTCAGTACTCCTTTAACACTGATTCAAGCGCAATCAACACTTCGCTATATCGACTATCAACTGCATTAACAAACACCAAACACTATATTGGTAGCACATTACCCGTTAACTTACTCAATGTAGCCAAGAGGACTCTCTATGTGGAATACGTAGGTCGCTAGCTGTTCTTCCGGCCGAAGTGTTGTCAGTTCTGCACTAAAGCAATGCTCGAGTGGACTGTCTATGGTGCTGTAGACGGCTACCGCGTGACTCATTGTCGATATGGCATCTGCGAGCTGGGAACTAGTGATTACCTGTAAAGAAACAACATGAATGGATGGGTACGTAGTCATGCTGATACGCAGCACAACTTTTTTCACAAACACACTAAAACAAATAACAACCACTAGCCTAAAAAAAAAAACTCTCGTAATTATCGCAGACAGCCCTTAGGTATACAGCGTCCTTCATCTAACTTCAGTCAAGCTTAAAAAAAAAAAGCATGTGCGTGTTACGAAAATGAAGCCAACCTTGCATTGCTTACTGTCCTCTTGTCCATCCTATCGTACTTGTTAGGTAGTGTCGCGTATTGAATGAACAAAAATCCGTTAGGCAACTTTCAAACTAACTTTACGCGGTGAATTCTTCAATGTAGAACATGGAAAAGCATATTGTTACCGATTTGATGTAGGTTTAGCTGTATTTAGAGTGATAAGTACACGGTAAACAAAATACAAAGAACTATCAGAAGCTGCCATCACCAAATCCTTCGTGCCCGTTTTTCTTACCTCTATCTTTCTCCCGTGCTTCCAGCGCTGCGTTACATTTCTGTCTACAGAAGCCAAAGCTCCCCGAGCGGGTCAGAGTGGTTGGTTATTGCGGGGCTTCAAACTTCAGACATGCACAACTTGGGTCATGAGTGATCAGCGCTTCTGAAAGCCGTTATGAATCATGAATGGCATGGTCTCTATGCAAGGACGCGCTGTTCTCCCTGACTGAAGGAGTCCAGGCTTGTAAGGACGGAGGAGATTGTAGCAAGGTAGTTGTCGGAATTGTCGTCATCAGTGCCCATACTGCGATACGGAAGACGGTATAAGCAGTCAGCGTCTGGGTGGCATCAGCCGCTCTTGTAAGCAACAGAGAAGTTACATTCTCGAAGCCGCAAGGTGCAACGAGCCAAACAGCCAGCTGGGTCGTGAATTCCAACAAGTCAACAGAGAGAAAGATGATGGTTACGATCTGGATCGTACAAATAACGTGTGAATTTGTGGACGGCGAATACAACCGCAAGATATTCCTGTTTTGTAGGCCTTTCTCACAGTACGCCCTGCATACGCAACGACATGCCGTCGTTCGTCTTCAAACTGAGCAACCACCGCACCAACACCCACACCACTTGCATCTGTATGGAGTTCCGTGAGTGCCTGCCGATCGTAAAGAGAGAGAGAGAGAACAACTTTATTTAGAACGTCTGCAGAGACCGATCGTAAAGGCGCAAAAGTGGCCCGGAAGCCAGCAAGAAATTCAGCTGCTCGAATCCAGCCTCACATCGAACGGTGCGCCTGAAGGGGGTGTCCTTCCGAAGCTTCAGTCAGTAGAAGAGCCTGACGGACGAAGCCTTGACAAACCTGCAATCATAAGAACACCAGCCCAGGAATCCACGAAGGTCCTTCAATGTCTTCAGTGCTTAAAGTTGTGGACTGCAGTGATTTTGTGAGGATCTGGCCGTTTGCTGTCCTTGTCGACTAGATATCTAAGCACAAAGGCTGGATTCTCACCAAAATGGCACGTCTTTGAGTTTAGAATGAGACCAGTTTGCTTGATGCAATCTAGAACAACGCTGAGTCTCTGGTTGTGCTCGTGTAAAGTCCTGCCGCAGAAGATCTCGTCCTATAACCCATAGAAGTAGTTCAGTTGATGCCATGAAGGATGCTGTCATTTGATGACCGAAAGGTTGCTGGAACATTACACATTCAAAGCGCATAACTTTCAACTCAAGTAACCAATCCAGTGTAACGAAAGCCGTCTTCTCTCTGTCAGACGGATGCATTGGTACCTTCCAGTACCCAAATTGAAAATTTCTGGCAGATTGGAGGCAATCAACAGCACGTGTCGGTGTGTGGTAGGCGACATAGGTCTTTCTTTATGACGGCATTAGGCGGTGGTGGTGAACAGGAGAGTTGTCTTTTTTTTTTTCAGTAGTATAACAGGAGCCACGCAGGAACTTTATGACTCATCAATTACACCCTTCTGCAGCATTTCGTTGGCCCGCTCGGCGGACTACTGGCCCATTCCCAAGAGGGTATCCGGTCTCGCGTATCGGTGTAGCATCTCCCGTATTGATACGGTGATTCATGTGAGATTTCTGCAAACAAAGGCAGAATGAAAGACCGGCGCGTAGCGGACAAGTACCTCTTAAAGAACATCCTGCTCGGAAGGAGTCAGGGACCTGTTGATCATACGTCGCAAGTAAGCGGAGTAGTCAGGCGTTGATATACTGATGTTTGAGGTTTCTTCGACCGTTCGGACGTTAATTCTGCTCAGCTGTTGAATCCCTCCCACTTTAAGCCTGGCTGGTAGATAAACCTGTTTTGTTGAAGCGTTGACCATCCACGAAAAGCACGTCCATCGATGACTTGTATAACAAACTGAGGGGCCAACGCATTATTCTATATCACTTGAGCGTGATCTGGCTCGGCTAAGCCACTGCAGGGCCACAACCGGACGCGAGAAGAGGGCACGGAAATAAAGAGAGCTGTTCGACCAGGCACCAACACATCCTTAGACAACGATGGAGCGTCGGCTGGGTCAGTCTGAGAGCTATCAATGACGGTGGTTGGCAGCGTAATTTGTTGAATAACATTTTCACGGGGTGAAATTATAGAAGTAATAAATATATTTACAAAATATACAAACAGAGGTAGAAGCAGCTGCGGCCAAGATGGCGCAACAGCCACAACACAAGCGCCATTTCATTCGTCGTCTTCATGAAGTGTCCTTTTTCCTGGTGGCTTGTAACAATATCTACAGTCCCAAATTCAAGCGTAGTGCCGCATTCACGAGGCAGTTCTATTACTAGAACAACATAATGAGTAGCGCGCGCCAGTACAACGAATACGACTCTGAAACTTTGTCCTCCAATCGTAACTAAAACCAAACAAACACCAACGTTCACGAGCCTCGCTGTCGTACTCCTCCATTCGTGAAAGCGGCTCACTCTTTAGCAGTGTCTTAACCAATCGTCTACGTCTTCATCTGTTTTACCTAAAACTCAACGTGATTCAGGTGCCCAGTAGCTAGGTTTTCGTGGTCTGTGGCTACCTTGCTCTTCGACCGTGGCACTGGTTGATGCTGTGGCGTTGCCCGTTGACTTGCCTGTTCTGACGCCAGTCATGTCTGTGTTGTTCGGGTGTAGGCAGGCTACGCGCATGCTTCTTCGGAGGTTTTCTGCGACTATGTTGCGCAGCGTAAGTTGCCCAGAACCTCATCCAAAGCTTTTAAGGATGTGATGAGTTAATTTACAATTAGAAGTAAACCATAGACAAAAGACAAAGGACGGCCAGAAGCTGCCGATCACCAAATCCCTCGTGCCAATTCTTTTAAGTGCGGAGCACTTTAGGGGGCCTGACTGTTGTATGCTGTCGGATGCTGTCGTCGTCGCTTGGCGCAACGCAGGCAAAACCACATATAGCATAGCCAGCTGTAGCATGTTGAGCGCGCACTCGTGCCAAAGATAACTCTTCTTCTTCTTTTTCTTCGAGCTCCTTGATGATGGTATAAAGGGCAGACTTTACTACTACGGCTAGGGAAACACAACAGTGCAAACCACGTATAAAAATTGAAAGAGGAAGCAAGCGAGAAATGGAAAGAGAGAGAAATTAAAAATAGGAAGAAAATAGAAATTGATAGAAATAAAGAGAAAAGACACCGAAAAAAAGTTGTAAAAGAGAACAAGAAAGAAAGAGAACAAGAAACAAAGAAAAAAACCAAAGAGAAACAAAGAAGGCTGCCCATCTCCACACTTCCTTCAGGCTTGGCACCACTAGGGCGAAGCTGCCTTAACTTTTGCTCCTCCTTATTTCTCGCTCTTCGAGGGCCGCACTGACGTAGAATTCGCACCGAATGATTTCTTTCCTTGATAATATCAATGGATGTTTACATTTTCCCGGGATTTTAAGAAAATGCTCTAAATTTTAAAAAGTATCATGTGACTGCCTACTTCCGTGCAGTAATATTAGCGTCCTCAAACGCGTTACGACCTAACAGATCAGAAGCGAAAATGATAAGCGGTAACGACACGCTTCGTTTTCAATATACTAATATTTTCTGAGGTTTTGAATGCCAAAACCACGATATGATTATGAGGCACGCGTAGTGCAAGTCTCCGGAAATATCGGTCATCTGGTGTTCATTAACGTGCACTGAAATCGCACTGTACAGAAACGTCTAGCAGTCCCCCCTAGGTTAAAATGCAACCTCCATAGGCGGGGTCGAACCCACCTCTTTCGGTGCAGCAGCCGAGCACCGTCACCGCTATAACACCGCGGCGGCGGCACCCTTTGTTTGCAATAAGTCGCCAACTGCAGCTATAGCTTACCCTCTCACTGTGTTGTCTGCCTGGAGAAAAACACCGAAGGAACTGCAAGAACACATATTCCTCATTTATTCCATATCTCAATTGTCTGATGCTGCAGCAAAAGCCGCTGTGGATAACGGCGCCGTTCACGTACAAATACCGTACTCGCGAGGTGACGGGAACGTTTTGATGAGATCACTTAAGCGAGGGGGCACAGCAACATACTGGTCTAACCCAGATCATCGGTACAGGCGTCTGCGGGAAACAGACCCTCGCGTGACTTTTCGCCTCCCGGCTAAAATAAAGTGAAACCACGCCAGTTTGCTACACAGGATTCGACTGGGCGTCGCCTTCACACGACGCTATGCGCACCTTATCGGTCGTGTGGACAGCCCGGACTGTGAGCACTGCCGTGTAGATGAGACTTTTACACATCTGTTGTGCGACTGCCCTTTATACGTGTCTCAACGGAATGCGCTTTCTTCACCATTGACAGGCATCGGTGTGGTAACACTAAGTGAGACTGCAATTCTGTCAGCAATGTGCGACCAGACGAAGTCAGCAACTGCTATCGCGGCTGTGATAGATTTTCTAAAGACTACAGGATTGGACAGCGTGCTTTAGCGAAGCCATTTTGTTAGGTGCTTTTTGTATGTACGCACAACTTTTTTCCCTCTCCATCATCACCCCTCATCACTCTTTTTTATCCCCTCTCCCTTATCACCTGTGCAGAGAAGCAGGCTAGAGCGCACTAGCTCAGGCTGACCTCTCTGCCTTCCAATAAATTATCTCTCTCTCTCTCTATCTCAATTGCCAAATTCGGTTCATTTCTCCAAAACACAAACTGTCGAGAGAGATCTGGAAGCCAAGATCCCGGAATTCTGGAATTCAAGTTAGTACATCTCTGTGACGGGAATCCCTGCGCATACCGTCGGACGAACACAGGAAAAACGATGTCGACAGAGAGAGCGTAACTATCAATTGGTTTTAGTAAGTTGCCCGCTGCACATATACACACTGTTCACACGTTTCAAAAGAATAGAAATCGAAGGGAGGGGGAGGGGGGCGTTAGCAGGAGCGTATACACGTCAAGCTTACCTTACGTCAACAAAAGCTGCTCAGAATATTGTTTTGCGCGCAATACAAAACAAAGCAACAGTGGCTTTCTATTGCGCGGGAATCCATTTTCTGCGCTGCCATAACCGCCAGACCACCATGGAGAGTCTTTCTGTCCACATCGTTTTTTTACTGTGTTAGTCCGACTGTATGCGCAGCGATTACCATCCAGAGTTGTACGTAACGCGTTACAAGTAATCGATTACTCGCAATCATTTTCATTTTCTTGTAATTTTCTAATATAATCGATTACTTTTACGAAGCTGTAACGTTCTGTGTAATTCAATTATATTTTCGTATGATATTGTGATATGTTCGTTTGTTTTACGAAACTAATTTTCTGTGTAATTCAATTACATTACCTTGTAATTGATTACCGGTAATCATTTACTTTTTTTCAAATTCTAGTTTCAGGCGGTCTTCCAAGGCAATTCTCGTCCTGAAAAATATGCGACCGCTCAGTAGCGACCCCCCATCCTATCAGATGGGGGTACCTACGGAGCCTTTTTAAAGACGATAGTCTTTCTTGGGATACCTAAACGCAGAAATTTTGGTCTGTCTGTTTCTCTGTTTGTCGGCACGTCGCAAGATTCAGCTAGCTGGCCAAAGTTTAACCCCCTGCCTTACGACCTCCAATCTTGACCGAGGGGAATGTGTTCATACGGGTGAGCGTGGGCAATTAAAAAATCAAATATTACGCATACCTGAGGCACAACATCAATACCTTAGTACTATTCACAGTGTTCCTTTAAAACAAAATCTATAGATACGTAATTATAAAGATCCTAGTGTTTATTACGCGGCGCTGAAAATGCGCCGCTGTGTACAAAACAAGTCTCCGCCCAGTGATTTAACTTCGACGCTGTGGTGCTGCCACCTGGCAGCAGCATAGTTCAACACAAGCCGATGTTCCCCGGTAGCGCTGTAGATGGCGTCCTCTTCTGTTTTATCAATGCCAGCCAGATGCGGCTGATTCATCGTAGAAGAGCGCTGTCTCAGGCAAGGCAAAACATATATGGCCGCTTGATGAAATACGACCCACTCTACAAGACATGATCAGAGAACGCAGAGAAAAGACCGACGACCAAATTTAAGCGGAGAAACGCCGGCGTCCGTCTAAGCGTGCCCGGAAAATGTCCGAAAAGCGAGCCCAGCGGCTAGCCCAGCTATTAAATTGTGGTACTCATGCCGCTCATGCAGTGCAGTCGGCACAAGAATATCGTCTTTCGACGACATTTGCAGCGAAGCACGCAGATACGCGGCCAATTTTTTTTTCACCTTTTCCTTGGCCTTACCTGTAACGCCACACCTAAACGCCAGCAACAGCGAAACAAGACGCTTCGTAGAGGAAATCGACACCAACATCAATGCACTCCG
>JALIZH010001493.1:0-15619 GCA_030522465.1 Rhipicephalus appendiculatus | reverse complement strand
CCCGCTTTCCTTTGTGTCTATGGTACTTCTGCACTATATCTTTCTGTACCGCGTTTATATATAAGTCCAGACATTTGTCTCGATGACTGTTTGGTGTCCAATCGTTTGTTCGGTGGCGGGTAGTCTTTTGAATGTTCGACGGCTTGTCCAAGAAATATTCGCGCAGTCTCAAATTTCTAGCGAAGTTGTCGATGTCTCGGAGTAAGTGAAATTCGTCAAAGATTTTCTAGTTGGGCAGAAGTTTAGTCCTTTAGATAATAGTTTTACTTCGTCGGATGACAAACTCGTGTCTGATAGGTTTACAATCGCAGTGTCGCAGTGAGTGTGGATAGGCGGTTTCTCGTTTGTACCGTTAGTGGCCTCATGGGTGGTTATGTTGTAGTCATATGGCATAACGTCTGGTAGTGTGTGGTTGGGGACATTGTCTCTTTTAAGAACGCGGAATCCCAGAACAAACTAATATTCACATTAAACGCCCGTTTGCTTCCCTTCGCGGCAATCCGAGGTGTCCCCCTCAAAGCGAGACGTCCCCGCAGTGATGAGTTCTTAATGCCTCAGCTTTTTACAGAACCTTCTCTGCGCGCGCCGCCCCGCCGGAACCGCGGTGCGCAGTCCTGTTGAGGAACAGTATGCGAACGGAGGGAATGCTAGACGAAAGACGCCAACTGATTGCCCCACCACAGTCGTTTAGTTCAAGCCGCCGATACCTGAATGGTGACTGTCGGTAAAAACGAGGGGGGCGAGACGAACATTTGGTAAACGAGTGTGTCGTTGGACGTGCACTTCCGCCACACACCAGCTCATTCCGTCGCCGGCCACTCGCACACCCCGTCTACATTAAAGGTACCGCCACCCGAACACACATAGAACGCAGGGCTTACGAAGACTTAAGCATTGACGACGCCACTTGAAGGAGCGCAGTGACCCCTGAAAATTTCTCCACGTCTAGTTTTTTTTTTCCTCGTTGTTGTCTGTTTTCCTCTCTCACTTTTTCATGCAAAATTGTATAAATGTGAACGCAAGCAACATGTACCCTTATTCCCGATGAAGGCCAGACTCTGGCCGAAACTGTCGAAATAAACACTTCCGTTGTTACTGTTCTCACGGAGGATCTACTTCACTGTTTGTAACGCTACGGCCACTTTCGCCACCATGCCTGCCTACTCAAGACCGGCCACAGGCGCACCTCCAGTTGAGCAGCTCTCACGGAAGTTTCCCAAGCATCCACCTACCACAGCAATCATCGGAAACTCGCAAACCAGGTATCTTCACCGACACTTCAACCCGCACGACAAGGCAACGCCTGCATTTATAACCATTAGCGGAGCCTCGACATTCGACATCGAAAATGAGCTGGTAAATATACCACGATCAGTGACCACTCTCGTATTCCACGTCGGAGCAAGCGAGTTGGAGCTTTACGGACCGGATGAATCTCTTCGCCGTCTGCGCCGCCTGGTGAATAACACGCTCCGGACACGCCAGGAACTTCAGAGACTCATTGTTTCGTGCGTGTTGCCGCGATACCATAACAGGCGCCTGGAACGATCAAACGAAAATTTCGTCCACCGCTTCAACAGGGACGCTCGGCACTTCAACGAAACCATCAAGGCGTACTGCCGGAAACCGGGCAAAGTTTCGTACGTCGACCACGAATTCGACCAGCTACCACCGAGACGTTTCCTTGCCGCGGATTGCCTGCATCCAAGCTTCATGGGTGTCGCACTGATTGCCGAGACCTTGAAGGGCGCACTCTGTCGCAGAGACCTCGAAGTTGCCACGGGGAGGTCATCTCAACCTACCGCTCCCACCAGGTTAGATCAATGCAAGAAAATCTCTATGGAACAAACACCACCAGTCAACAACACATTCCCGGAACACTACACACACCCGACATCACGGCTGAGTTCCCGACGATCGCCGAATCTGTGACGCCTCGACGCTCGATGCAGCCCGTCGTCATCGAGAGCAGCACAACACCACTACGAAAGGTGAAGCCTGGCGAAGAACAGCGCCGCGTCCCTCTATTACAAACACCAACTCAAGTACTGCCAGCCAACACGGACATGCTGCAATCAACGCTCGCCATAAGGTCGGCGCCCGGATCTTCCCTACAACGACGAAGGCCTACAGGGCACACCTACAACCTGCGGACTCCAAGCTATGCCAGCTCCGCACCCAAAAGAAGACTGACCTCCAAACCGTAAGTCCAGTTCTTCGCTTCCCTAGTTACAGTGCCACTTTTCTAAAAGTAAGAAAACTCGCTGATAAACGAATCAGACATGAAATGCATAAATCCACGTTGCAAGTGTACCTAAATGCTAGAATAGCCCCCCCAAGGGTATGACACTCTCCCTCGCACCAGCAGCTACAAACCTCGACGAACACGACCAAGTAGCATGGCAAAACGTTCTCCTAGAGGCATCTCTTAACTTAACAGAAATTGCAATCAATCACAGTGAAAAGCAGGTAAAGAAACTGGCCACCATGACCAACACCATTCTCCGTGATAATAGCCCCTTATCAAACGAGGAAATCACCCTACTAACGGAGTTCGAACAGAATAAACACCAAGACATCATGAAAACCAAAATTCATAAACTTAAAAGAGACAATGTCCCCAACCACACACTACCAAACGTTATACCATATGACTACAACATAACCACCAATGAGGCCACTAACGGTACAAACGAGAAACCACCTATCCACACTCACTGCGACACTGCGATTGTAAACCTATCAGGCACGAGTTTGTCATCCGACGAAGTAAAACTATTATCTAAAGGACTAAACTTCTGCCCAACTAGAAAATCTTTTGACGAATTTCACTTACTCCGAGACCTCGACAACTTCGCTAGAAATTTGACACTGCGCGAATATTTCTTGGACAAGCCATCGAACATTCAAAAGACTACCCGCCACCGAACAAACGATTGGACACCAAACAGTCATCGAGACAAATGTCTGGACTTATATATAAACGCGGTACAGAAAGATATAGTGCAGGAGTACCATAGACACAAAGGAAAGCGGGAAAACTTGACAAAATCTGAGAAAACGAGTATGAAAAACTTGACATCTAGGACTGATATAACAATAAAACCCGCTGACAAAGGAGGGGCAATTGTAGTCTTGAATACAGCCGACTACTTACAAGAACCATACCGTCAACTAAATGATTCAAAATTTTACGAACGCCTCCCAGGGGATCCGACAGACGAATATGCGCGTATCGTAGCAACAGAACTGAAGAACCTGTTGGACGCCGGAAGAAAAAAACGCAGTGAGCACAAACTAATGCGACCAGCACACCCTCGTCAAGGTCGCTTCTACATACTCCCAAAAATTCATAAACCTGGTAACCCAGGTCGACCAATCATATCAGGTATAGGTACAGTAACTGAACCCATATCGGGGTACGTGGACAAATTAATAAGCACATTCCTTGCACTCTCGCGTCGTATGTGAAGGACACCACACATTTTCTTCGAGATATTGCAGATCTGTGCGTGCCGAAAGATTCGTATTTAGTTACTCTTGATGTGTCCTCATTGTATACAAATATCCCCTCACGATGATGGCATTGCGGCATTAAAAAACATGTACACGCACCATAGACAACCTGACACCCCAGATTTCCCTGCCATCGCAAGTTTGACGAGGATGGTCTTGGAATTGAACTCATTTGAATTCAACCAAGAGTACTTTCGACAAATTAGCGGAACCGCTATGGGTACCAAAATGGCTCCAAATTATGCTAACATTTTTATGGGAAAGCTAGAATCCGAATTTCTGTCCCAGACTTCCTTGAAACCACTCTTATACAGAAGATACATCGACGACATTTTTCTCATTTGGACCCACGGCGAGGACGAACTCCTAAGCTTTATCGACACTTACAATGCTGTGCATCCAAACATACAGTTCACACACACCTACTCGCAAGTAACGGTAAATTTTCTTGACGTCACCATAACGATAGAAAATGACAAACTTTCCACAACCCTCTACCGCAAACCAACGGATCGACAACAGTACCTCCACTACCAAAGTGACCGCCCGCGCCATTGTAAGAACAGCATTCCATACAGCCAGGCTCATCGTTTTAAGCGAATTTGCTCAAGAGACGCCGATTTTGACACGAGCTCACAGAGGCTAAAGCTTATGCTCGATAAACAGAAATATCCTCCACGTGTAATTGATGACACTGTTCAAAAAGCTAGAAGACTGAAGCGTGATGACCTTCTTATGAAGCGGTCACCAGAACACAACCTGCAACAGACAAACCTGTGTTTAACTTACAGCACGAACTTCCCCAATGTAAACAGAATCCTTAAACGACATTACAACATACTGGAACAAAGTGAACGTCTGAAACGCGCATTTCCATCCGCTCCTGGCGTCGTTTACCGACGATCGCGCAACCTCAAAGACACACTTGTAAACTCCCAAATCAGTACTTCAACTCCCAATAATTCATGCCGACCTTGTCTAAAGCCTCGATGTCTTGTATGCAAAGCGATGCGAGAGACAAGCAAGGTAACCAGCACACAATCCAAGTTTTCAATTAACATACAAGGAAATCTAACATGCGATTCATCTAACGTAGTATATCTACTTGAATGCAACGTGTGCAACATGCAATACATCGGACAAACAGAAACACCATTTAGGATTCGTTTTAATAATCACAGAGCCCACGCAAAATCAGCCCCAAATCTACCTCTATCGAAACATCTTAACCTTCCTGGTCATTCATTTGACAAATTATCAGTTGCACTCTTAGAAACAGGATTCAAATCAAACCGGGAACGTGAACAACGCGAGTCATACCTCATACACCGATTTAACACCCTCGAAGAAGGCATAAATGAGAACCCGGGTACACTTGCAGCAATTAAAGCACTGTAAAATAATAATAAGCATAACAATTAAGATTTCGTGGCACTGTAACGGCGACGGTGACTGGACAATTGGAAATATCTTTTAGTATATCTTTTAGTGTTACTACTCTCTCTAAAGTACTACTGTCGTCTACGTCTATCTTCCTAAGCGATCAATCATTTTAGACTTGACATGTCTAACAGCCGCCGCATACACAACCAAGAGCCCCCCGAACGCGGAATCCCAGAACAAACTAATATTCACATTAAACGCCCGTTTGCTTCCCTTCGCGGCAATCCGAGGTGTCCCCCTCAAAGCGAGACGTCCCCGCAGTGATGAGTTCTTAATGCCTCAGCTTTTTACAGAACCTTCTCTGCGCGCGCCGCCCCGCCGGAACCGCGGTGCGCAGTCCTGTTGAGGAACAGTATGCGAACGGAGGGAATGCTAGACGAAAGGCGCCAACTGATTGCCCCACCACAGTCGTTTAGTTCAAGCCGCCGATACCTGAATGGTGACTGTCGGTAAAAACGAGGGGGGCGAGACGAACATTTGGTAAACGAGTGTGTCGTTGGACGTGCACTTCCGCCACGCACCAGCTCATTCCGTCGCCGGCCACTCGCACACCCCGTCTACATTAAAGGTACCGCCACCCGAACACACATAGAACGCAGGGCTTACGAAGACTTAAGCATTGACGACGCCACTTGAAGAGCGCAGTGACCCCTGAAAATTTCTCCACGTCTAGGTTTTTTTTTTTCCTCGTTGTTGTCTGTTTTCCTCTCTCACTTTTTCATGCAAAATTGTATAAATGTGAACGCAAGCAACATGTACCCTTATTCCCGATGAAGGCCAGACTCTGGCCGAAACTGTCGAAATAAACACTTCCGTTGTTACTGTTCTCACGGAGGATCTACTTCACTATATATATATATATATATATACATATATATATATATATATATATATATATATATATATATATATATATATATATATATATATATATATATATATATAATGCCACATGCGATTCTTTTACTGTACTCGGTTTCCGCCCACAAAGACTATCAGAAGTACTCGGCGCAGACCGCGCCTTAATGTTCCAGAAGCTTCTCGGTTGTAGTAGATCGTTTTGTTAAGATTGCACGCACGACGCTAACACTCAAGATTATTCCAGAGCTTGCGCGACGACTAGTGATAAGGCTAGAATGTTCGACGCGTGATGCATAAAAGCCGGCGCGCTCCAACGAAGTTCAGTTGATCGACGGCCGACGCTCTGTTCGCCGCTATCAGTGCCAGCGTGTATTGCTGTAATCTGACTTTCAGTTTACCGGCCACAAGTTCGGCCTAATAAACAGTTTCATCTTGAACATACCGACTGTTGCTTGGGTCAACGTCACGACCACGTGACAATAGTCATGCTATTGTCCGTTTTCCCGCATGGCTTCCAGAACACGGTCTCTTCTTTTATTGTCCAGCATTGGTGAGTTAAGTGTCCGCCGTCGAATAAACCCACTTCTGGGTCTCTTTCTTTTCGGCGTGGCTGAGAAGGGCAGCTCAGGAGCCAATCGCCAGACCGCTAAAAGGCAAGAAGGGTATTTTAGCCTCGTATTGGCCGGTTCTAATCGCGCAGGGTCAATTTATCCTCTGTCTATGAACACCTTAAAGGGCACCTTACCAGGTTTGAGCATTTCGAGCTGGCAAGTGTAATGCATGCACTGGGCGCTAACGATCCCGTCTGCCAATATTTGCAACGCTACGCGCCCCGGAAAGAGGTGAAATGTCAGACCAAACGCCGCTTTCCCTTGATCTCACGGGAGCGCTCCAGTACGGAGGATGTGACGTACAACAAGGAATGGTCCTGCGTACATCAGTGTAGTACGCGACACTGCGAGAATTATTCGAGGCGACATGTGTAATTTGTGCAATCTGATGCTTGAATAGAACAATGAAAGTTGTAGAAATATTAAAACATTCGAACGGAATCTGTGCGCGTTTTTATTCATTTTTTTTACTTCGAATTGAGTGCGATGCGAGACAAAGCTTCCTCCATTTCGTTTGCGTCTGTGCTCTCGGCGTTGGTGCTTCGTGCCGGCGCCAGCCCTGACAACGCTTGACGTGTTTTTGATGCATTGTCCCTTACAGCAGTTCCAGCGGTGCGACGCGCTGTGTCGTGGTAAGAATACATCATCCATGCCAGCCTCTCCAAGCGCACAGAGGGATCCATCCCACACTCTAAGAAAAAAAAAGAGTATACGTGACTCTTTTCGGAGATTTCTGACTTGCCACCTATACGACTCTCTTTAGAGAGTCACGGTGACTGTCTTGGTGGGTCAAAGTGGACGCGCTCAGGAGAGTCCCCGGACCATCTTAAGAAGAGTGGGAGGACTCTTATGCAAAGGATCACACTACCACTTTTGAGGGAGTCAGACGACCCTTGCCGGTGACGCTCCTACGCGGGTCAATTGACACCCACCGAAGTGTCAAGCGACTCTACGGCTATTTTAAGCTACAAAATTGACCCATGCTCTACTTTTGCGCGACTACTCCTGGAAATAGTGACGTATTCACTTTAATAAACTTCATTAATACTTGCCGTTGCGCCCAGCGAGTGTAAGAAACAGATAGTTCAATTTTAGCATTATTTTAGTTAATCTCCTCAAAACACACCATTTTTAGTAAAGTTGAAGCAGTTGAGGTATTCCTCATTTACATGCTTGTATGAGTATAACCAACCAAAATGTGTGACTGCGATGTGCTTAGTGTCATGTCGTGCAAAATAAACAGCAGATATCGGTATCATGTTTCCACATTTATTCCTTATGATTAAGAATCGAAAATTCGTGAAGGCTGGAGGAATCAGACTTGTGACTTGCTACGTTGTCGCTCCTGTTCAGCGTGAGCAGCCATGAAAAATGGTAGCTGAAAAAAAGAACGCGATATCGTAATGAGAGAACGGAATCATAGTAAGAGTTTGCAATACCTACACAATAAGTAATTTACACGGACATAATGAAGGCTCACAACAAAACAACAAATGCAAAGAGGCATGGTTAGGAACCCTGTTTTTTTTGCCGTAATCGTGTAAAACAACTTTCATAAAGAAGCTCAGACATGGCGTATGCTAGAATTAACGCACATAGCTCCCACAGTAACGTATACTCACTCCATTTTGTTATAACTCCGAACGTCATCGCAGATGTAGGCAAACCACGAAAAGAGCAAACAGAAACGAGGGAAAGTGTGCACGGCGGCGGCCGCAACAACGCGCGCCGTTGAAAGTAGAGCTTTTCCCGTTATCGGCGAGGCGAGTTCTAAACATTTAAGCGACTGCCGCGTACGTGCTGAAAGCATCATACTATATCTGCACCTCAAAACTACCGTCTTTACGCCAACAACAAAAGCCATTATATATAGTGACTCTATGTGTCCTGTACACAGAGGATTTTTTTTTATTTTTTTCATGTTTACACGCGCGTAAGTCGCTGCACAATAGAGTATCGATGGAAATGTTATTATGACGTAGACTAAAGCGCACCTCAAAATGATATCGAGCATCTTCATCAGTGCAGACAAAATGTGCGATCATAAAATAATGGCCCTTGATACGGGATTGCAGTCACTTGCACAACAACGCGCATAGCGGTCTCAGCTCGTTAAGTAACAGTTTTAAGTGAGCATCTGCAACAGCCCCGTAGACGCAGGCTACCGTTGGAAATGGCTGCCAGCCTACATCCGCATAGCTACTGCAGACGCCCAGCTAAAGCTGTGTAATTCGTACATACGAAAGCAGTACACTCACCGTTAACAGGCGCACGTTGTCCGTGTCCGCTGCTCCAAAAATATTCCTCAGTCCAAGCGTCACTTCGAGCACGGAGCCTGGCGTGCAGCCACCGAAGATACGCACGTTCGCTCGAACGCTCGAACTGAAAACTACAAGACACGCGACCAGCGACCAGCACAACCAACGCAGCGCATTCCAAAAGACGGAGGAGAAGGAGGGAGCAGGCAGTGGAGGTGGCGGAGGCGCCGCGCCGGCGGCGACAGTTTGGCGTCGGGGCTCGCGGGCCCGCCACAACGACGCCGAACGGCAAACGCGCGATATGTATGACCGCGCCTTCATCCCGGAAGCCAATCGAAAGACGCTTCACGAGAGTATTCTGACTCCTCTAAAAATGCTAACTCTCTTTCTCTGCCTCTACCTTCCAAAAGGGGTGAAGTGACGACCCGAATGGAATCACGGTCTTTAGATCCGCTTTTGACTCTCTTTTTTCTTAGAGCGCACAGAAACAGGCAGTACACCAGAGAGAACGCCGAAACGATACAACACCGCTTGTGTGCACGTCCTGGCTTGGGCTTGTCAAGCGCACACAGTTTAACCTTGCGTGCGCATGGCCTGTTGATGCGTCTGCGTCGTGTGATCTTCCGGCTCCGAGTTGCTGCGATACCGAAGAGGGAAGGAAAGAAATTTGGCTTGCGAGTGGCAAAGGTTTCAAGCATCATGCTTTCTCGGCTCGTAATCAACCAATTAAAAAGTTCTTGCGGTACAAAGCTCTTCATTGGGCACGCAACATCTTCCAGTGTCTAATTAAAATTTCTTATGTCACCTGGTGCAGCGTCATTTAAGAAGTAAACTACAAACAAAACAAAAGCCAAGTGCACATCTGATTTTTTACCTGCACTCTACATTCCCCAGACGGCATTCCATGCATGGTTTCGCATTCGTTCTCCATCTTCCTGCTGCTGCACAGAGGCACCTCCTGTTTTCTGCCCCCCCATCACACCCAGGTCTTCAAGGAGGTGCTTCAATTCCTTGGGAACACTTGACTGGCAAACCGGCTGTGAAAGCCGCCCGCCACGTCCTCGGCCACGGACGCCACTCTCCTTTTTTCTCCTCTCCTCTTGCCACCTTTATTTTCCTCTCTTCATTGCACTGAATACGCTGGGACGTGCTCCCATTTAGAGTTGCAGAAATAGCCTTTTCCTCTCCTCCTCCTCCCCCCTGCTCCAACCGCTCACGCCACGTCAGTGCGGTGAGGTAAAATGGCCGGCGCGTCCCATTTCACTGCTGCTAGCGGTTGCTTACCGGTAGTTTGTTCAACTAGGGAACTAGGTTGTGGCATCCGATTGAGTTCTGAAACCTCTATTTTGCCCGGTAACATGAATTACGGTCTCAAACTGTACTCGAAAGCAAAGTTTGAGTTTAGATAGTGCTCATACGGGCGCCGTTTTTGAAAATAGGCATTTATAGGCACTTATAGACATTTAGTCACTTATAGACATTTAGGCACAAACCCCAAAAATAGGCATTTATAGGCACTATAAAACACTATAAAAACCCTCCTTAACCCCTAATTCATGCTCATATATCAAAGTGGCACGATAGGAACGCAAGGAACAAAATAGGCATTTGCCTAAAATCCGGTCTCTAGTCTTTAGCCAAACGTTACATCAATTTAGTATATTGTTAAGGTAGCTCTGAAGGATTTAATGGTCATGACCATTAGTAATGGTATGGTAGATTACACAATCGTCAGCGAACATGCGAATGTTACAGGAAACATGCAATGGTAAGTCATTCATATATATTAAGAATAGGAAAGCACCGAGAACAGACTCTTGTGGGACTCCTGATGTGACTGGGAGGGATTTAGACACATGGCCAATAACACAGACAGATTGAGAGCGGTTAGTTAACAACTCTTCAAGCAATTTGAGGATGTTAGGATGTAAAATCAGCTTTGAAAGTTTTAGTAACAAGTGCTGGTTAGGAACCTTGTCAAAAGCTTTTGCGAAATCGAGAAAGATTTAGTCAGTTAGGATGTTGCAGTCGAGACTATTCTGAAGGTCATGAACAAATTGTGCTAATTGGGTTTCACAAGAGAGGCCCTTCCGAAATCCGTGCTATGATGATATGTGGTGTTTATTGGCGCAAGGGCCATTAGATGGCCAAAGAGCGCCAGGACATGATACGAATGTGAACATGGTGATGTTAACTAGCTGTATAGGGGCCTAAAATTCCTCGCGCATAATGGCGGGTAAAACATATAGGTAATAAAATCATGAGATTGACATGACATATGGGCAGTGAGGATCAATGACAAGTACTCGAGATAATGACACTGTGGAGAGATGGCAAGAGCACGAATGCCTCGTGAATAGCCCTTGTGTCCAAGGGCCGCGAGGCAGGTGCTATTTTTGATGTAGTGACCGCAGCAGCGACCTCTGCTAAGAGGTCGCGCTACAGGTTGCGTGAGAATATGACGTGAAAATTATTCACCTCCTTTAAAAACGCGAACAATGATTCATAGTTAAAATGCGGTTCCCTACCGATAAACATCGATGGATGCAATGGTATTTGCTGTCGGTAAGGTAACGGAAAGTGTTTTCTTCTACTAGCATCCAGTTCCTTGCATTCTATAAAAATGTGAAGCACGATGAGTTGTTCCCCCACATTTCTCACACATGGGTGGATCACCACCGGACAAAAGGTATGCATGTGTACTGTGTGTATTTCCTGTTCTTAGTCTTGTAAGTGTAACTTCCGTGCGGCGTGACTTTGATACAGGCGGCCAATAGCCAATTTGCGGCTTAATAACATGCAGTTTATTTTATGTGTCCCTATCCCATGTGCTCTACCAGTAAGCCCTAAGCGTTCGTTTAATGAAAGGCTTTAGGTCAAGCGCAAGGATAGCTTTGGATCTGTTATTGGCAGCGCGTTCGTTGACGGATGCAGCTAGCTGGTCGGCCAACACATTTCCTTGTATCTCGCGGTTCCCTGGCACCCAGCACAGTATGACATGCTGTTGGAGTGTGCAGAGCTTGCATGTAGTGAGTAGAGCGAGACAAGTATAGGGTTTTTGTGTTTTTTCAGAGTTTTCAGAGCTTTTACCACGCTCCGAGAATCCGTGTATATTACTGCCTTTCGTAGTTTTAATTGTTGAATGTGTTTAACTGCCGCAAGTATCCCGTAGGCCTCTGCCGTGAAAATGCTTGTGTTAGGATGCAGAGCGGCCGCATCCGAAAAGGATGGACCGACCGCAGCGTAGGAGGCAGAAGTGTGTGATTTTGGGCCATCGGTAAAGAATTCTGGACAAGTCTACTTGTGCTGGAGTTCAAGGAAGTATGCATGGATGTGTGCGATAGGCGCGTGCTTTGTAATTTCTACGAAAGATAAATCGCAGTCTATAAGTTGCCACTGCCACGGCGGCAGATTTGCAGCGGGAGCCATCACACAGTGTTCAAAAAGTGGCACATCCATTTCCTCAGCGAGGCCCCTCACACGAAGTGGCTACGGCTGTCTCACCGAAGGCCGGCTGTCAAAAAGGGAAGAGCTGAACAAATCATCAATTGCGGAGTGTGATGGGTGTTCCTTGTCTGCGTTCACTTTCAGATAATATAAGAAGGACATGTAAGATCTCTGCAGGTGGAGCGACCACTCGTTGGATTCAACGTACAGGCTTTCTACGGGGCTCGTACGAAAAGCACCCGTAGAAAGGCGGATGCCTAGGTGATGAACAGGGTCGAGAATCCTCAAGGCGCTCGGTGTTGCAGACTGATAAATAACGGCCCCGTAATCTAGGCGCGTGCGAATAAGGCTTCTGTATAGATTCATTAGGCACTTCCTGTCACTACCCCATGCTGTGCGCGAAAGCACTTTAAGGATATTCATGGTCTTCATACACTTATTTTTTGATATGCTTGATATGTGATATAAATGTGAGTTTAGAGTCCAGAATTAGGCCTAGAAATTTATGCTCCTCCTCAGGTAACCGCTGGCCATGCAAGTCAAGTTCGGGATTTGGTTGGAGGCCTCTTTTTCTAGAAAAGAGAACACAGGTGATCTTTTGAGGACTTAACCGGAATCCGTTTTCGTCTGCCCATTTGGACACCTTGCTCAGACAGAGCTGAACTTGCCACTCACACATTGTAAGATTACAAGACTTAAAGCCTATCATGACATTATCTACATATGTGGAATAGAACACGTTATGTGGAATGCAAAGATGTAGGGAATTCATTTTTATGAGAAAAAAGGGTGCAGCTCAGGACACCACCCTGTGGTACTCCCGTTTCCTGAACAAACGGTCGGGAAAAAACATTGCCCACTCTAACACGAAATGTGCTATTGGATAGATAACTTTCGACTATTGAGAACATCCTGCCTCGCACACCTAAGTATGAGAGGTCTCTCAGTATTCCAAAGCGCCATGTTGTATCGTAGGCTTTTTCCATGTCTAGGAATACCGAGAGAAAAAATTGCTTATGGACAAACGCATCGCGAATCTGTGTCTCAATGCGTATTAAGTGGTCGGTTGTGGCATCGACCCTCTCGAAATCCACACCGGTACATGTCAAGTAATTTGTTCGTTTCAAGAAAGTGTAACAGTCGTCTGTTGATCATCTTCTCGAATACTTTGCACAAACAGCTCGTAAGGGCGATAGGCCTGTAGCTCGAAACGAGCGATGGGTCCTTGCCTTGCTTCAAAATAGGTACCACCACTATGGCCTCTTTCCAAGCAGAGGGGTATCTCGCCGGAAGACCATATATAGTTATAGAGACACAGGAGTGTTTTTTGTGTTTCATGAGGTAGGTACCTCAGGCATTTCGTATACTAGACGAACAGGACCTGCGGAAGAGTTATTGCAGCAGTTTAGTGCTGCCTGTAGCTCTGCTAAAGAGAATGGTTGGTTGTAAGCCTCATTTTTTGCGCACCTTCTTTCTAGCTTCTGTCGTTCTGTTAGTGTTTTATACTTTTTGGAATGTTTCCGTGTACTGTGAAGAGCTGGAAATGTATTCAAAATGTGCACCTAGGGAGTTAGCTTGCCCTTCCAGGCTGTCTCCGTGTGTGTTCACCAAAGGGAGTGGATGTGTTTCTCGTCCGTGTAGCTTATTTACTCTGTTCCAGACTCTTCCTTCGTCTGTGTACGAGTTGATTCCCGATAAAAACTTTTGCCCAGCTCTCCCTTCGAGCCTGTCGACGTGTTCTCCTTCCTTGAGATTTTTATATTTTTAAAATTCGTTAGGTTCTCCGCTGTCGGAGAATCCCTGAGCAACCTCCATGCTTTGTTTTGCTTGTTTCGTGCTTTCCTGCATTCATCGTTCCACCAGGGAACACGTAGTTTCGAACCTGAGCTGCTCGCTTCGGGAATACATTGACACGCAGCGTCAATCAGAAGAGCTGTAAAGTACTTCACAACATCTTGTATGGACAGACCGGACATCTCAGCCCACGTCACGTGAGTAACAGTTTGGAACCTTTCCCAATCGGCTGAAGGCGAGCTTCCACCGAGGAGCCTGTGGAAGAGGGTTGGTTTTGGTTTGGCGCACTGAGGATTATCGGGAAATGGTCACTTCCGTAAGGGTTTTTCAGGAACATTCCATTTAAAATAGGCTAAAAGCGACGGTGATGAAATGCTAAGATCGATGGAGGAGTATGAATTGTTTGCGAGGCTGAAATATGTGGGCTCCTTCGTATTGAAAAGACATAAATTACAGGAAAAAAGGAGCTGTTCAATAAGACGTCCTCGAGTGTCGCAGCGAGAATCGCCCCAAAGAACATTGTGTGCATTAAAATCCCCAAGAAGCAAATAGGGCTCTGGGAGCTCATCTATTAATGATTCTATATCCCATTTGTGCAGCTGATGATGAGGTGGTATATACACTGAGCAAATGGTAATAACTCTATTTAAAACAACGGCTCGGATGGCAACAGCCTCTAGGGATGTTTGAAGTGTTAGATGCGTACACGCTACACTTCTGTTTGCTATAATGGCTACGCCGCCTGATGATGCCGCCGCATCATCGCGGTCCTTTCGGAAGATGACGTAGTGACGGAGAAAGTTTGTATGTTTGGGATTTAGGTGTGTCTCCTGTACACACAGCACTTTTGGATTGTATTCGTGGAGGAGTTCTTGTATGTCATCGAGGTTCCTAATAAGACCTCTTATGCTTCCATTGTATTATTTGTGGATCCATATTGTACATGATATGATGCTGCGTGTACTGTAAGACAGTGATGTATGTTCACGTGTATTATTCTCTCTCTCAGGAGACAGGACCGCCGTCCGGCCCCGTTATTAGTTGTTTTGCTTTCTTGGCACGGTCGGAAGAGCCGCGCCGTTCGTTAGGCACCAGAGGTGCCAACGTTTTGTGTCCATTGCCTCTTGCGAGGCACTGGATGCCCGCACGCGCGAGCTGGCAGTTCGGGTTTGAGGCCTCGCCTGGTGGGACGAGGCCTTGAGACCCGACGACCCTGGAGTCGCGGGGCTTTGTTCGCAAGTTGGCGGAGTAGCCTGAACTACTGCCGCCTTCGGGGCAGGTGCCACAGCCGGCGGTCCGGTGAGGACGGGCCGGGAAAGTGGCGGAGGCTGGTGCGACGCTGCCCCCCTGACGCGCCGCATCGGCATAAGTCGTGCCATAAAATGGTGAGCATCTCCTCCTGGCTTCCCTGAAGGAGATGTTTTCTCTCACTTTCAATGAAATTATGTCTTTTAGATGCGAAGCATCTTATGCTCGGGGCTATGTCCGTCCCTCCCGCGTCCCGCGTACTTCCCGCGTCCCCCGTCCGGCCACTTTCACGAAGTAGGGAAGTACCTACTATGCGAACCAGAACACTGTAGTACAATATAAGGCCGTCAACCACCACTACAGTCACCAGAGTCATGGCCGAGAGCACAGAGAGGCTGCTGAGCAATGTCTAGACAGGTGGTGTCTGTCGCCCAGGTTGTC
>JALIZH010001491.1:0-25044 GCA_030522465.1 Rhipicephalus appendiculatus | reverse complement strand
GTAAATGAAGGGACTTCAAGACGTGCGCGGTGTATGCCTACTGCATCTCCAATAGTAAAACCCCGATCAGCAAGCACGGTGTCACCTGGAAGGAGATTGTTTAATATGCCACAAGACTCTGTTATGCGTTTATCACTTGTCCTGCCTCCCCAACCTTGAGATATGAAAGTGATGACTCCCTGAGGTGCAATACCAATCAGGTACTTGACAGTATTGTGATGTTTGTACCGTGACCATGTCTGCGCCCTAGGGAGCATTGATGAAGGACGTTCAATAAATACTTCGAAACAGTCTAAGATTACAGCCACACTAGTCCCGAACGCCCTTCTGATGACCAACGGCATGGTCTGCTGCAGCTGTTCTCGATCGGGCCACTCCACCAGCCGCCTTAAGCGCACGTGCATGGCAGTTATCCAGCGCTCAACCACACGTGTTGCAGTTGATTGACTGACCTGTAGAAGATAAGGCTGATCAGATTGAGCAAGATAAGCATCCCCGTATGTGACTAACAGGTGTCTGCAAGCCACAAACTTGAACACCATTTCACTCACCTCAAATCTGTACGCAAGATCCTGAAGAGGCACGCCCAGTCGCAGCCTCATCAATGTAAGCATCAACTCCTGAAACTTGGAGAGTGCATTGTTGGGCCCATGAGGCACAGTCTTTTCAATAAGTGTGAATAATGAAATCAATATAGCAAAGCTAGGAATGCCGGTATAGAACTTCACACGGCTGTCGTCCTGCTCCAATGAAGTTCGAGTCATCTGTAACGTATTGACACGATCCCTCATGCTCTGAAGCTCATTTCGTAGGGCACGGTTGTCTTCCTCCAACGCTTTTACATATTCACTTGTGAGCTCTGTTTGTGCTTCAGAGTCTTTCATGGCTGAAAAAAAAAGTTTCACAGAATATCTTTAGATGCCTGCACATTTGAAGCACTGGCTCCTGTCAGAAATGCCTGACTGTACTTACTTGAAATGGCACTCACTCCAACGTCAACTGCACAAGTGGTGGGCATCGTCACTGCAACAGTCTTTATGCCAGCTGAATATAAAATAGCAAGAAATCAGCACTTTAGGTCAGTGCGCAGTTCAGCATAGTTACTGAAAGGCTAATGCCTGATGGAGTTGAGCAACGGCAATGTATGGTGTCAACTGTATTATAGTCACTGTAAACATGAACATTTATTTCTATGATGTTCTTTGCTCAGCATTGAGTGCTGGCAGCTTTGGATCCAGATGGACTAACAATAGAATGCAATTGCAAGACGTGCTATGCAAGAGCTGAAGCCCCTTGTAACTGCATAAAAAACTCACTTGTCAAGTAGCCAACTGCATCACCAGCAGATACGCAAGGGGAATTATGTTCTGCTGTGTCACTATCTGCAGTGTCACTGGCAGAGACGCAAGGATGGTCATTCTCAGTTGTAGCTGACTCCTCGTGTGGTGTGGATGGGCCTGCGTTGAGGTGTCAACCCTTCCGTTAGGAAAGCATAAATCATGTCTTGTGCTGTGCAATGACTGCGCTGGCCATCAGGGGCCATTCGAAAGTGCACCAGTCCGATTTACAAGCTTCTAAAAAAAAAGAGACTACTTTAGCAAGAGTGTGATAGCTTATTGCGATCCAGTGACTTGGAGCACCACGAATTATGACGGGGAAAAACAGCACTCCATCTTGTACTTAAATAAGTACATAAAAATCTTACCTGTTAAGTAGCTAACTGCATCACCAGCAGATTCGCAAGGAGAATCGTGTTTTGCTGCGTTGCTATCTGCAGTGTCACTGGCAGAGACACGATCATTTTCAGGCGTAGCTGACTCGTCTTGTGGTGTGGATGGGCCTGCATTGGGGTGTCAATCCTTTTATTAAGAAAACATAAATCATGCCATCTGCTGTGTGATGCTTGCATCAACCACACGAAAGTACACAAGTCCCAATTAGGACGCTTTCCAGAATGACTACAGCAGGTGTGATAGTTTATTGTGATGCAGTGACCTGTAGCACTGCAAATTGTGATGTCAAAAACTGGACTCGCTTTGATACTTTAATATGTTCCCTTTATGTTATATCCAGAATTTTTTCCTGTGGTGAATATTGTTATACTTCGCAAACATGGCCTATGTATGCACTGGATGCTGCAATAGTTGTATTCGCAAAGAATGTTTGTTCCTGTTTGCTGTGTAATAAAAGTACTACTTGTTTGCTAAAGGTGATGTTTCTTCACAGTTGTGACACTGTGTTTAGACGAACAAACAATGCGATTGCACCTGCTATGATGGATAAGTAGCTAAGTTGTAATTTGCACCATGAGGTCGCAGGTGCGACTTAACACCCACTGTTGTAGCATTTCAGATAATCTGATCGCAAGAACACTTACGAAAGTGTCTTAAATGATGAACTGTAATCCGGGTCCATGTGGTCTAGGTCATACCCATACAAATCACAATAAGCAATGACATGATCTGTCACCATTCCTAAGCAGTAGATGTGATGAAGCACACCGTGTGTACCTTTAAAGTACATGAACATACATTTCATTGCAAATAATCTGATGTAGCGGTCTACTTCAAAAGTTCACTCAGGACCATAGCCCCATTAGTGACTTGCTGCCCTATGACATGAATATTGTTCAGTAGTCTGTGTTGTGTTGTCATGTTACCCTTGAATGGTGTGCCCAAATTGATGAGACACTGAATACCGCAGGCACAGCCAACCACACCAATCATGCATGTACGAAATCTGTGTGCTACAATACACAGTGTCAACGTCTGACAGCAATCAAATATCTCGCCTTACCTTCCCCATTTTTTCTTTACTGTGAATAAGTCTATTTACCTGTGAGTGCTGTCTTCTGCTGGGCGTTTGCTGCACTTGTTGCCCGTGAGACTGGGCTGTCTGTTGCTTGCAGCTGCCTTGCTGTCAAAGCTCTCCTGCTACGCCTCTGGTACCTGAAATACAATGTGAATCTTTTCTGAAAAAATAGTCTGGAGTACTTTCATTACCCATGTTCTGACACTATTACAACTACATAAGGAACTACCCGCTATTTTTCGATCATGCAACGACACCTCCTATGCAAGTTGAAAATTTCAAATATGTTAACTGTTGCACACTGCAGCAACAACAGGTACAAACATACCTTCCTTCAGATAGGGTTGTTGGCTTTGTGTCGTACCCTAAACGGAGGCTGGGTGCCCAGTCAGGATTTGTTACATCCATTACATAGGATGGCATTCCTGCAGGTATAAAAAACACCGTTAGTTGTTGGGGTTTTATAAGTCCCAAAACCACGACATGATTATGGGGGACGCCGTAGCGGAGGGCTCTGGAAATTTCGACCACATGGTGTTTAGTTAAACAGGCACCTGAATCTAGCTACAGGGTTCTCCGGCATTTCACCTCCACCGAAATGCGGCCGCTCCGATTCGATCCCGCGACCTTCGGGTAGGTAGTCGAGCACCATGACCATTTTTGAAAGAGAGATCTATTCTAATGCACTAGAGAAAGAAAACTTTGGCCAGTCAAATGCAGCATGTCTTTAGCCTAGCCATAAAAGCATGCAGCAGTTTTGCTGGAATGGCTTGATAAATTTTGCAGTGGGGGGGATGCAAATGTGAAAAGTAATACTAGATCACCGCGGCGGGTTCCCCACAACAGAAATTCAAAGGAAACGGATGCAGTCAAGAATTATCCGAGACTGAAGAAGCAACACGCCTGAAGCATGATACAAAGCTGTCGCTACACAAATTTTACGTAAAAGAAACCTGCAGATGACTACGCTGATGACTACCCGAGAAAAATGCCCATCACTTGACAACAGGGCGGCGTGACCGGATTCACTCGTTTACACAGGGCTTCAGCAGCGATAGCCGTGCTGGAGTGAACGTCACTATCTTCAGAATATTATGTTCGGCGCGCGAGTATCATTTCGCGAGTCCCCGCAAAACTTGCACAAGCACAGGTGTGAGCGGCAATGAGAAACGCGCGCCGTTGCCCGTGTTTTTTAGCATCTATCGTTTTACAACTGCTCACACGAACAAAAACAAGCTACTGTAGCTACAGAACATGCTTCTTATGGCATTGTACCCATTAAGTTTAACGCCACAAGTGCACGTCCAGGCTCAACCATCGACGTGCACAACAAACAGCCCATGCTAGACGTTCCTCTTTCTAAACCCATCCACATAGCGCTTAAATGACATTATCTTGTCCAGTACTCACCCGAAATGAAGTGCTCGCTGCAGACTTTGTAGTGTGTGGCATCCTTGTCAATATCAGCCCGGCGAAGACGGCTGAACCATTCGTCGCGACGCTTCGCCGAAATCTCCAGAGTACGGCTACATTTACCGCGAATAACGCTCGGCAAGGAATAAAATTTAACCGGTTTTGCGTTCTCACGCGTGTCACCTTTCGATTTTGTGCGATTGCTGCACCCAATTACGGCGCAATTAACCATAATAACAGATGGTGGGCGCAAGAAACGGCTCAACTTCACTATCACGCACAGGCACAAGCAGGTTACGCGGCCCTAGTCATGGCGACCGGAAGCAGTGCCTTCCCGGCATGCCGTGCGGGTGTGCTGCCGGAGCACAGGGTTGCTCGGGGGTGAATACTACCTATAGGTGCAGAGAGCGTGTGGTTATGGTGGCCACCTTAGTGCGGCGGTTTAGCCGCAAGGACGTTGACGACTTCACCCCAGGGGATGTCTACAGTGCTTCCTGGGAGCAACAATGAGAAGACCAAAGGCGGCTACTACTACACCGCACTTCTGCATATGACAGGTGAAGTAAAATTCTTCATTACGTGGGCCGCGTATTCTGTGCGCATGTTTAAAATCTCTTCTCTGGCTAGCGTAGTCCAAGAAGAGATTTTTTCCCCCCATTGTACTTGCGACGTGCTGAACCACGCCGTGTTTAACCAACTATGCCATGCCCCAGCGCTGGCCGACCGCTGGCTGCATGCAACCTGCTTATTATTCAACCGTATGTGCTTACGCCGAGCTGCCGTCTCCGCGATAGAGTGCATCAGTGGATGCTATAATTTGCGCAGTGTGCAGATCCGTGAACCATGATTCGCAAAGATTTTATTAATCCACGGGGTGAATCTGTGATAGTATATAGATGAATTGTCGAGTACCGCAGTTCTTGGTCACTTGTTATGTTCGAAATGGATTGATCACGACAGGTGCGAGCGACTGATGTTCTCTAATGCGCTGCACCATAGTGCTCATGCTTCAGGAAGAGTTGAAAACAAGCGTGCGACTACGAAGCTTACCAGCTTAAAGATTTCTTTAGCGAAATCTTTGTCACCATTGCATTACACTTATCTTTATTAACCAAAGGACTTGCTGTTGAATTCGTGTATTCAGCATGTTGTTGGTTGTATTGCTGTGAGGCCTTGCTCAGTGTTACAAGGCTGGGCTTCTGTGCTGTAATCTTTCCCACATGCTTTTATGCAAATGTGTGCTAATCATCATAATTACTTTTTGATAAGGGCGGCCCTTAATTGTAATTTTCCTCTACTGGTAGTTGGAACGATAAGTGTACAAACAAAATTGTTTACTTTTCTTTCACAATTGTGATAAAGTGCACGATTCCCATTGCATGTTTACATAGTTTTGTGTGACTGCATTGTCTTGTGTAATCAGCTGATCTGTTTATCAGTTGTGACAACATGTCACTTTTATTCACAGCCTAAAGAAGAAATGCGCCAACATGTCAACACATACGAAACAAAAAAAAGTGACCCCGACCAGTCCAAACAAACATTTATGATGATTTAGCTTCTGGCGTGGAAGCCTTGCTCACAATTAATACATCAGCAGAAGTGTTTCATTTAAATGGGCTTGAGTAATCGCTGTTTAGATTGGGTTTAGACTTATGTCGTTATGATTAAGGGCTGGTTCACACCGGCGACCGGTCACGTGACCAAGTTAGTCGCTTTGCAACTGGTCGCAAAGCGACTGCTTTGGCCCGGCCGAGCACTCCGTGGTGGCGATGGTAGCACAGAGGAACGCACTCGTTTGTATCTGGCGGCAGTGGGCCAGCGCAATAAAAAAAAAGCAATGAGCCCGGATGTAAACAAATGCTGACGTCACTTCTGGGCTTCGCTGAATGATTCTAGCCGTCCTGCGACTTCAGTCGCGCGACTGAGTCAAAGCAGTCGTTTTGCGACCAAAGCGAACTGTTTGCGACCAGTCGCAAAGCGACTAATACCCCTTGTCACACGGCAAATCTAATGTCATTTACACCAAATGACATTAAACGGACCTAAATGTCATTTTACCTGCTTGCTGTCACACGACGAAATCAAAAGTCATTTTAAAATGATGACCATGACCTTAGCCCTCCTCAGCCGTGGCTTTGGGAGAAATAAAATCTATTAAAACTCGCATGTAACATGCGTGTATCCTCAAAAATAATTTTTTGTCACTAAAAGGGTGCTCTTACAATATAAACACAGCCGTTTTACACAAGTTGCCACAGCTGTACGACACAAACGAAGTCGAGCCAAGAGCCACCCGAAAACCAACATGGCCGACGATATGACCGGGCGTAAGTATACAGTGAACTGAAGCGTGGGCGCACGACTGACTCCCCGGGTGCAGAAATGAGACGGCGGCAGCAATTTCGCTTAATCACCACCTTGATCACCACAACACGTGCAGTCAGACAATCAACACCCGCTATACAGGCAACAACGACAACAGAGCACAAATGAAACATGGCCGGCGTCCAGGCGCTGTAGTTGAGAGTAGCTTTCTTTTAAAAACTTTCGCGCCTGCTATTATGCCACCAAACCAGTAATAAGCTAATCTAGTAAAGAATAAGATATTTACAAATTACAAAAGTTACGTTTACGTAAGTTAACAGCCATCTCCCTAAAAGTCCCTGGCGTCGAGACTACTCATTCGGTCCGAAATCGAATGCGAATGTGTTTCGGGAACTCATTCGACGGGAAATGTTATTTTCGTCGAATGGCATTTAGTTTCCCCGTGTGACAGCAAACAAATGACATTAGAAACGAATGACATTCGTTGTAAATGACATTAGACTTGCCGTGTGACAGGGGTATAATTTGGTCGCGTGACTGGTCGCCGGTGTGAACCAGCCCTTACTGTGTTACAAGTGGTCTGTTTGATAAGCAATTCCAGATGTTGCTGAGACGCTGTCATTTTTTCGGTTGCGATGATTCTTGCGTTGTCTGAATCAATATTGCAGTCATTCATGACGGCATGTTCAGCTGAAGTGTTGTTGCTGACGCTCTTATTTTCTATGCCATGGGCAAGCTGTTGCAGACGTTTCTTGTAGTTTCCTGACTGACCGGTGTAAACACCCTGGCACTCTGCGCAAGGTATCTTGTAAACTACACTGGGGAAACCCTCCTTCGGCAGGCAGTCCTTCACTCTCATAACTTGATGGCACACCTTTTTGGGTAGACTGTGTGCCACGTGTATGTCATACTTACGTAGGACACGTGCCATACATTAGCTTGTTTCAGGAATAGACTGTACAGGGGCTCGTTTCGTAGAAGCAGGGGGGGGGGGATGGCGGGAAGGAGGTGCGTCAAGGTGTCCCCGTCACAACATCAGAATTTCACCTCTGTGCACTGCGCCACCCACGACAGGGCTGTTGGACAGCATGCTACTGCAGTGTGCCAAAAAATTGCTCAAAGACACAGGATGTGAACACGGCAAAGACATGGGACGACTTCTCTAACTGCGGATACCCTAAGCACTTTATCAGCTGTAGAGGTTTAACTGCGCTAAGACAAGGACACCAGAGAAAGAAAAATACAGCACGTGCCTTGTCCTTGTCTTAGCACAGTTCAACCATTATGAAATGAAGGTCAAACAACTAGCCCAACTTGGTTCTCTGCTACTTTATCAGCACAATAGAATGCTAACTGTTATGATGGGGAACCTTGACATGCCTGCTTCTCGATCGCCTCTATGCAGCCAGTCCATGTACCGTATATTAGAACAAGCGAATGTTTGGCACGTGTCCTTATGTGAGTATGATGTGCATGGTCACGAAAGTGAGTAGTTGTCATTTAGTAAAATAAGGTACACATTGATTGTTACCTTTGGTGAGAGCGTGCACGTTGCTTTCACCGTAGGTGATATATGACAGGCTTGTATCACCCTGTGATGACACTAACTGCAGCTGTGGCATTTTACCTAGTCATAGTGAAGAGTTCGACAAAAGTGTGGTCTGAAGAAATTATCTGGTGTTTTGGAACCGCATATGGGTTCCTTGTTCACTGAGCTGTAGTGGTAGTCGGCAATTATGTAGCCAGTAGGTGGCGCAATGAGCGCGCGTAAATGGCAGGCATAGTTCCTGTTGTCTTATTCTGGGAGCCGACGGGGATGACACGTTCTTTTCCTTGGTGACAATAGTAGCATTATCCCAGAATGGTGTAATTATAATATTGCGCACGCTCAGCAATGGCGTTCGTCATGTGACTTATTAGTCATGTCACGTTGGTGCTCCTTGAGGTGTCGGGTTAACTTTCCTGTTTCGACAATATTCACTTGACAGCAATCAGAGCACAGTATCTTATATACTACACCTGGGAATGATTCACATGACAGCCTGTCTTTTACATTCATGAGCTGCTTCCGGAGCTTGCTAGTCGGGACGTGAGCAGTGCCAAATCGTATCTTGTTTTCAAGGTAAAGGACGTCACACTGAGTGAAGATGACACTGTGGTCTCGTTCGACGTCACGTCACACTTTACAGGTGTCCCAGTGGACTTGGCTGTAACCATGTGCGAGGAAGCCCTAAAAGCAGACAGTGGTCCTCCTGGTCGCAGCCCCTTTGATGTCTTCGAACTTAGCGAGTGGCTGCGGTTTTGTCTCAGCAACACATATTTTTCGTATGGTGGCATTTACCAGCAAACGCATGGTACGGCGATGGGAGCGTCAATATCATACCCCTTTCACACGGGACGTGTAATGTCATTCGCAGCGAATGACATTCATAACGAATGTCATTGCGATCTTGCATTCCGGGTCTACACGGCTATATGAAATGACATTCGCAATTGATGTCAATGTTTATCGGCAGGCTGCTATGATACCAAAAAGTTACAAATCACCCATTTAATTTACATATTTTCTCTTCATTGTTAGTAATACAACGGTAAACATTGTTCGGCTGATTCACAATATATTGCGACGCGACACCAGCATCAGTAGAAAAAAAAATCTTCGCACATATCCAAAGCAAGACTAGCTTAAAGCCGCTCACAACTTGCAGTCGGCAATATTTGCGACCGTGACAGCGTTCATGAACTTGTGACCGCGATGAATGATGATCAGTGCAAACGAACGTTAATTGCTCTCCAGCTGCTGCGAATGAAGCATCAGAACTGACTGATGCGGCTCAAGCTTGCTATTGAAAAAAGATCACAGACGACGAGTGATTTGGAGCTGCGCCTACATGGACTTCGACTTCGTCGGCGATTAACAGAGAACTGTCGTGCTTCCCAAGAAAGGAAAACTGGTTTGAAAGCACTCTTCCTAACCTGGTGTCCAATACGTGCGTGTGTATTCTGCTACTAGCGAGTGCTACCGCGGCGGCGCTTCACCAAAACAACAGCGAGCGCTTGTAAACATGGCTGACAGGAGGCGCTAGCATCAAGTCAGAGTCTGGGAAAAAGAATATAGCTGCACAAATTGCTTCCACTATCGCCTTGTACGTTAAAAAGTTACCCAAAAGTTAACAACAACCCTTAATAAACATCTGCACATCGTTTACACTTGCTTTAAGATATCAATTTTGTAATCTCTTGTCAAGCGCCTGTTGACGAGATTACACATGTCACCCTTGCATGAGTTCGGTGAACACATTCAACGGGCGAATGTCATTAGGTGTGAATGTCATTCGCTATGCCCGTGTAGCAGCAACAAAAATGGCACTAGCACCTAATGTCATTCGCAGCGAATGACATTACACGTGCCGTGTGACAGGGGTATAAGTCACTACAGCTAATCTAGTAATGGCAGCCTTGGAGGGAAAGGTCCTGGCAATGTTCACTCCAGCACCCAAAGTGTTTAACCGGTACGTCAATGACTGCTTCTGCATTTTGAAGAAGCGAGACATTTAACACTTCTTGCACTGCCTGAACGCCCAGAATGCGAACTTACAGTTTACCGTTGCACACGAGAAGGACAACATGCTGCCTTTTTTGGATGTTAAGGCGTGCCGGGATGGGGGCTCCCTTGCCTTCTAAGTATACAGGAAGCCCACGCACTCAGGTCGTTATCTGAGTTTTAATTCACATCATCCCATCAGCCACAAGACATCTGTAGTGTCATCCTTGGTAACACGGGCCGTACGGGTCAGCTGAGATCGCGATGCACTAAAGAAGGAGCAACGGACGATCCACCGGGAGCTAAGCCGCAATGGCTATCCTGATTGTTAATGGCTATGCTGATTGTTTTATCTCTAAAGCTGGAAAGCGGATGCTACAATCAAGCTCACAGAGCAGCGTGACAACTTGTGCACATGCAGCCATACCCATAGGCGTGCGCACGAGGGGGGGGCAGAGGGGGCGGCCGCCCCCCCCTTAGTCACCTAAGAATCTAAGAGGGCGGGGGGGGGGCGCAAAGTCTGCCCCATACATTGACTTAATAGGGAAGGGGGGCGCTGCGACGAACCTTGGCCCCCCTCTGAACGGTAACCCTGCGCACGCCTATGGCCATACCTTACGTCGAAGGAATCAGCGAGCCACTTTCACGCGTATTTTCAAGATAGGATTTGCGCATTGCGCATGTCTTGACCAGCAAGCTCCAGAACCAGCTCGTGAATGTAAAAGACAGGCTGCCAAGTGAATCGTTCCAGGTGTAGTGTATAAGATACCATGCTCTGATTGTCAAGTGTATATTGGTGAAACAGGAATGTTCTCCCGACGGCTCAGGAAACACCAACGTGACGTGACTAAGAACAGTCACACGACGAACGCCATTGCTGAGCATGCGCATGACCATAATCACACCATTGAGTGGGATAATGCTACTATCATCGCCAAGAAAAAGAATGTGTCATCCCACCGGCTCCAATGAATAGGACAACAGGAACTATGCCGGCCATTTACGCACGCTCGTTGCATCACCTACTGGCTACATAATTGACGATTCCAGTCCATCTCAGTGAAGAAGGACCCCGTATACGGTTCCGAAATGTCAGATAATTTCATCAGACTCGGTCAGTGACAGTTTTTCATCGCATTTTGCGAACGACGGTTGTGTTTTCATGTGTTGGCTTACCGGTGACCATGCCGTAGATATATGTATAGTTAGTAATGAGCAATATCAGATCTAACACTGAAATTACCTTTTAAAGGCCATAGCGGCAAAGCGCAGGTGGTAGGCACAAAGGTGTTCATAACACCATATGCTCAAGTGGAAATATATCTCTTGCAATTTTGTACACCACGTTCATATTAGTACGTTACAAGTAATCGTTAAGTAAACATGAATTCGGTGTTTCAGCTCACATTGCTCTTGATAGTGCATCGTCTACAACACTATAATGCGTGCTGATACCGTCATGACGTACTATCGTACTATGCCGCTAAACTGCTACATTTGATATGCATCCGCATCATAATACCTACGCTTAGTACGTTAGTCCTTTTACATTTCATGCATGCATGGGCCGGTACTGTAAAGAAAGTCGGAGTGGGGCGGTGGGGTTTGAACAGAATGTCGCCTAATGTTGCAATTTGGAAGAATGCCTTTCCCATGTCTCATATAGAGTTCATGTATGCAGGAGGTTTGATGTACGTTTCGAGAAAGATATCCATACCGGTCTGCACAGTGACTAATTTTAAAATAGTTTTTGTTCTACCATGATGCTTACACATAGTGACCGCACGGGGTGCCCCAGGAAAAAAAAATGCGCGAGACCCGTCCTGTCTCTGTAGCTCCCCCCGAACAAAGCGTTATTAATTGCAATAGGTGAGAAAATATTGTGAATACCATTTAGCAAAGTCGCAAAAGTTTATTCCTTGTGAAGCTGCGGGGCCACTAGCAAAGAGTTCGTGGCCAGCATGCGGCCCCCGGGGCCACGCGATAAGACCCCTGCCTTAGAGGTTTGCATTTGTTTCCACTGTCGCGTATGGACTCATTCAGAGGAGTCTGCTGTCTTCTTGTGCTCGCTTTGTTTTTCTTGGGGTTGTTGACTTGTCGGGGTGGTCGTGCAAGCGTAGTGCGAGTGTGCTGCATTTGCTTAGTTCTTTCATGCCTTCAGCTGTCGGTGCCAACACTCGCTTACGTTGATTACATTTTTGTAGATGATGCAATTCTCACGTCTGAGGTTCTATATGTCTACTAGAACATGGCTGAGTGTGCCAATGCGAGTGCCAGCCACCGGTGGGGAAATGTAGGAGTTGGTGAAGCAGGGGTCATTTTCTTGGACGATCGCTTTTGGGGATACGTTCACTTTGGTGAGGCATTCGGTCATCTACTATGAGCCACGGCAGTCCGACACTTTGCAAACAGTGCTGTGTTATCGCTCAGAGACACTGACACACCTTGTGACAAATATCGCGAAGGTATTGTCAAAAGTGAGCGCTTGCCGGGTTTTCGCCATGGTGGCACTCGATTTATTAAGAGGATGTGACACTGCAGGTGCTCGAGAAGCTTGTCATGCTTATCTGTAATGATTAAATGCTGCAGGAAACTTTGCAGTTTTTTTCAAGCGTACAAATTCAAATTAAGTTCTGTGCAGTTAAGCACTACAGATTTTTTTTCTCATTTGGCCTGTTTTTCAGCTCTTGCATATCCCAGCCCTTCAGTTCATTTCTTACGGTCCCTTCAAAGACAAATCAGCGGGGTTCTGCTATATGTGTTTCACTTCAAAGTGTAGTTCAGAGGTTTTGAAACTGAGCTCCTAGTTTTTGTCATCAGGATGAAGTAATCAGTGCTGTTTGCTGAAGAAATAATTTTTGGTTTGTGTGTGTGCAGGTTGACCTGGCTAATGGTGTGATGCTCTCAAGGGCCGCCTAGAGTAGGCTCATGGGAGTTAAAAGGACTTCCATTGGGTTAAGTGGTCCACCATCACAATATGGTCGACAGAGGCCCGCACACATAGGAGCTTCACGGGAACTCTGTCGGACCGTTTTGCTATAGAAGGCGGCCAGAAGCCTGCACAGCAGCCATTGTCCCCACAAAAAAAGGAAGCATAGAGAGGTTAGTGAGGAAGCTCACATATTTCAGTAGTGTGTATTTTTTCTGTCATGTATGCATATCGTTTTATAACGTGTTACCAGTTTGGCGACTACAGTGCCCTGTTTATAAGCACAGCTGCAAGTTTATTTCCAGCCACAGAATGTACATCCGTCAGCACACTTCACTGGAATGCTCGGCCTCGGGGCCTTTACTCGATTCGACTGATGCCAGCGCTCCCAGCGTTGGACACGATATGTTTGCTGCAGCCAACAGTAGATGGAGCGTGGGTTGATTTCACTAGTAAATTTCTCTTTCACGTCTGCCTGACTGGTGGGTTCAATGCACTCACCTGGCAGGTCCATTTTCGCCATGTTTCTCGTGGCTACGTTCCACGCACGCTCATAAAATTCGTTGCCGTATGCTTGTCTCTGCAATCAACCATTGGGTGCGACAGCTAACACACCTTTCGAGTTCGAAATCACAGCTGCTGTTCGAAAGAAATGATACATCGTAAAATGAGGTCAAATGCTTGTTCACCGCATTTCAAATTTATTTATTGTGCAACATTTACAAATGTTATGAACGTGTGTTTCCTCTGATTTTCCAATACATCATTTCTTTCGAGTGGCAGCTGCGATTTCAAACTAGAAAGGGGCATGAGCTGTTGCACGCAATGGTTCATCGCCTAGATAAGCGTATGGCAACGAATTTCATGGGCCCTCGTGAGAAGTTAGCCACGAGCAAAATGTGGCAAAAACAGACCTGCCAAGTGAGTGTATTCGACTCGCCTGTCAGGCAGAAGTGAAATGGAAATTTACTAGAGAAATTGATCTGCACTCCATCTGTCATTACCTGCAGCAAACACACCGTGTCCAGTGCTCGGTTGCGTTAGCTTCAGTTGAAGCGGATCGGGGCCACGCAGTGGAGTTAAAGGGATACTGAACAAAAATTTTAAAACACTGAAATTCAACTCGGACGACACGATTGTTCCTATACACAGCGTTTATTTCACGTAATTTCGAGCATTTGGCCGTATCTTTAGTGGATTGTGAGAGCGCGGCGGCTGCACGTCCTGCCTTGCCACTTCCCTTTGTCCACCTCTCCTCTGAAGAACCACACTGAGTGTGGCGCTGAGCCTTGTGCCCCACATGGGAGGCAAAATAGCACTCCTTCCTCAAAAACCACTTCAACTACCGAGCGTGTCGCGAGCGCGTAAAGATGCAAGGTGCGAGTGACAGTGGTTCCACGAGTGGTGATTTTGACTTGAGAGTTCGAGAAGCCTCCAAAACGGAGGCCTTTCGGCTTCAGGTGCTGCCATTTTGCTGACATGCCGAAGCGTAGCAACAAAGCAGTCCTGATCTCATAGTTACTATCCTTGAAGTGTTCGGAGCACAAAAAGCCTCGGTTTGTAGGCAACCACGTTTGCTGCAATGGGTGCGCAGCGCGAACCCATATCCTTTGAAGCTTCGGCTCTGTCGAAAAGGTATGACAGGGCTTGCCTCTCCCGACGCTGCTTTTTGCACACCCTAGCGCAGAGCGACGTTGAGGCATTCTACGCTGTGCGAGGTGCTTCACCGTTCACATTACGTAGCAGCACAAAACACAAATGGCAAATTCGTAGACGTGGGCACAAGCTTTGCTTAGAAAAACAAACATACGGCCGCGAGTGCGGCTATGGCGTTGTTGGCTGCTGGTTGAGAACACGGCTTGCAATGTTGATTGGTAAGCGATTTTGCAGTAAGCACAGTTGGTGAGTCAGTATCCAGCGGCTTTCGTGAACTTCCTCTCTAGTTCACGCCGCAGCCGCTAGACGCGCCAATTGGCGAAAAATGCATTAAATTCACCATTTTCTGCTAGTCTCTGGCTGAAGTGAAGGTTGTTTCAACAAACCTCAGCACCCAGTTTTTCAGTAGGGCTATTTATCTCGGCGACGAAATTTTTGTTCAGTATACTCACATGCCTAATGGGTGAAATGCTGAAATCCATGTCTACTTGCTTTTGCAGGTAACTGCATGCAAAAATGATTTGATATTGTTGAAGTTTAGATGGCATCTGCTGCATGTTCTTCATTGTCCGTAGTGTTTTGCGGAAGGAAAACCTCAGCTGTGATATTATCCATCATTGCACTGACATTCCAGCCGTTGCAGCTTCGTGTGGTGTGAGCCTTCCCGAAGTTATTCCTAAAAGCATTAAACGTGCATTGTGCATTTCAGCTTTGTAAGAAGTTAGGTGACAATTTGTTGGAACGGTAGTCCTACCTTAGTTCCTCAGTTGGTAGTTATGGCTGTATAAGGATTACATAGCAGAATCTTTGCAAATGTATATTTACTGCTAGTGCTTCCTTAGTGGGCCTAGTCAGCTGCCGTAGTTCATCGATAGGCATTTCTTAATGAACAGAAATGGATCTGAAGTCAGCACAAATCTGCAACAAACATATTGAACTTAAGTTATCAAATTAGGGAATCTTGTAATGAATTGTTTCTCTTTTTGCCCTGCAGTGCTGCCGAAAGCCTTTTGGAAAAGGAAGCGAAGCAGGTCGCCCTGAACATCAGGCTTCTGGTGGTCACAGAAGACCAAGCTGAGACGAGGACAGAAAAAATAAACAGAGAAGTCATTTTTCAGTTCTAAACTACTCTGCAAGCCTGTTGTTTTTGGCCCATGGCCACGTAAAAGTTCATGTTTTCATCCACAATGCATTTAATAACAAAAAGAGGGATTACACGAGGTCCCGTCATGCAAAAACACACCAGCCCAGTTCTTACCAAAACACACCAGCCCGGGTCCCACCAGAACACGCCAGCCCGGGTCCCACCAAAACACGCCAAACCGGTCGTATACGCCAAACCGGTCGTATACGCCAGACCGTCAGAAACCGGTCGTATACGCCAGACTGCCAGAAACCGTGTCTGAATTCCCGCTCTGGCGGAAACGGGAAAAATACGCCAGACACGGACTGGTGTTTTTTTCGACTGGGACGTGATGGTGCTAGAGCCATCTCGACAAAACCAAGCGGGCGAACGTTACGTGCAGCCGACATTTTGTTTCTCCATGTTTTCTTTTTTGCTGTGTCGGTGCCATGAACCTTGTTTCTAGCCACGGTACTGGGCTGCGCACTACAATGCGTGCGGCGTCTTTTGCTCAAACTCGGATGCGGCTATAGGGTCGTTATGGAAGTTTGTCTTGCGTGGTGCTTCGTTGCAAAGTCTCAAAAATGCAAGAATGTGGTTGCTTTGCGTCGCGCTGCTTTCACACAGATTTGACAGATCTCGTCGATGTAAGCTTGACTTGCACACCTATGAGATTGACTTATATGTCAATTAGATTCTAACAACCGTCGCTCCACCGGTGTCGACTCTATATGCAATAGAAGAAGCAATCGCGTAGCAGATGATATTTTGGCGTACTGTATCTTTGTTCTTCGTGCTAAATTATGAAAAAAGTTTTTTTAACGATAGCTTGATTGATAGCACAAGTGCCCTCTTTGCTGTTCTCCGTTCGCATCCCAAACATTACCTAGGCCTCTGTGTAGTTCTTTTTTTCCGTTTGTTAACTGTAATAAATCGTTTGTAACATCCACCTCTATTCATTATGTTCTTTATTCTTATTTTTATTTGTCTGCGTCATTGGTACTATTTACCTATCTACATTCCATCTGAGTTTACTGTTAAGGCGATGCTGGGCAAAGGTAAAATAATCTGAGCGTGCCTAGTGCTTAGAGGAACGAAAATTCTGCTTACGATTTAATAAAACAGCGAAACTGACTTTACGTTATAGCAATGGAAATTATAACAAAAAATCTTAAAGACGTTAAGAAGGGGTTTTGCGAAACATAATACCAAGTACTACGGTTTTCTCATCAGCGTCCCCACCAGCCCTTTAGTGCTATTTCCCGTGGGCACTGAGTTTTCTATTGTCTGAATTTAACACCTAAGTAGACGATACATAGCTTTTAGGGGTGCCGCCTTTATCGTGTTTATAAAGGATGTCACGTAACTGGAACCAAATGTTTACAAAGAAGTGCTTAACCTCAATTGAATGAAACCAGCGATGCGGCTTATTGCCATGTGGCTCTCATTATGGTATTTTTATATTGCGCCTAATTTGTTAACTAGGATGAGAGATGTCACATTTCTGCTATTGATTTTGGGGCCAAGTGTGTTTCATTGCGTTTTAGAGGGCATTCTAAAACGACAGATCTGACTTTTTGTGGAAAGGTACACGCTACGTAGTGATTTTTCAGGCGTTTAAAGAACGCCGGAGAAATATGAGCACGTTACTGCGTTCGAACGTGATTGTGCTGCAGCCCTCTTAGACGTGCTTCGAGCAAAACAACCGGCAAGCGGACCGCGGCGAAATGAGTGGCTGGCTTAGGCATCGGCACCACAGCGCGTCAACATTTCTGACCGCCACACACGGCGAAGAAACACCATCGTCTCTGAGAAGCGGACAGGCTGACGATCCGCGTGCCGGTTGTTTCACTCGATGAGCGTATAAGAGCGCTGCGGTACGATAGCGCATAAGTGCAGTCAGGTGGTTTTATTTGATATTTCGCGTGCTTTCTTTAAAAGCCAGAAAATATTTACCATGCAGCATGTACGCCTCCAAAAAACAGTTGCTTCGGTCTTTTTAAATGCGTTCTACGATGTGACGAAGTGCACTCTGCCCAAAAGTGAATAATAAAAATGTTGCATAATTGACCACAGTTAATCAACCAACTAAACACAATAAAAAATACCATAACGAGCGCTACGTGACGGTCAACCATATGCCATTGGTTTCATTCAGTGACAGTTAAACGCGTGTTTTTTTTATATTTGGTTCTACTTACGTGAAACACACTGTATACTCATTCACTTAGTCATTTTTTATTGCGGAACTGCCTTGCTATTTGACTTAGGTGTACTCGCTTTCCTTTTTTAGGTCCCTGTAAGGTCCTTTTTTTGTGTTACAAAAAAGCAGTTAAGCAGGCTAGAAGTTGCAATAGTGTGAATAGCAGTGATATCCTAGCAGTGATATCCTGATTTCTTGCCACGTACAATACATCGGAGGCTTCTGGGCGGCAGAAGTTCTCTCGGAGAGGAAATGGTAAAATATTGCACGTTAGTGAATATGTTGCTAACGAACACTTTACGCAAGTTGATAGGTAGATTATAAAAAAAATCACTGTAGTTTTATGTCCTCAGGGAACTGTGAGCGCTGACTCGGTAGTTATCGTCTTCACATGATGCTTCACAAAGGTTGCTACCAGCGTTGTTGCTGTTCTACACCTGTAGGTTGATGCGCTACTACGAAAACGGTAATACGCGTACGGACAAGGTAAGACTCGGCACCGGTATTTGTGCCATCCTGTGGAGTCTTCTTATTGAAGTTCTTACATTTAGACGGCAACCCGCCAGCTGGTCGCCAAGTAGAGCAGCGACACCCATCAAATACAAAAGTGTCAAGTAAACAAATGCCTTTAACTTGTTTCGGAATGAAACTAATATACATTAAGGAAGGAAAACATGAGTTTCGCGATTCAAATGGATATTTCATTGAAATAAACAAAGTTGGTCGCAGTTAAGACATTTTCAAGCAAACACTTCTGCACATAGGTATTTGAGGCGTCGTTATATAGATCTATAATAGCAAATTTCCAAATGTATCAAAGTATCTTAAGATACAATTGGGAAGTATCGTATCGGATACATTCATTCCGGAAGTATCTTGCATCTGTATCTCCGATACTTCTTGCTCGAGTATCTTGTATCGTATCGCGATACAATTTCAAAGTATCTTTGCCCAGCCTTGGAAAGACTTCAGACAGAAAACGAGTAAGGTATACCAATAATCCAATTAATGAAATATTGGAACTTAGAGCTGCGCAGGCTACACATTTCTTCTGCTGTTTTTATGAAGAACAAGCAGTACGCACAAGTTCACCCAATGGTTCGTCAGATCCCATAGGAACCCAACGCATACAACGATATGCAACAACGCATGTATGTGTACATACCACTACGATGTCGCAGTACGACAACGTATTCAGTACCGCTGCGTGGAACACGGCTGCACCAAGGTATATGTAAACTGGTAGCGTAACTTCCATAGAAGCCCATCTATCCAGTAGTTGGCGGCTCGTTGCCACCGTCGCCATCTACGTATGGAGGGGACAACTAACAGAAAACCAAAAAATAAAAAATAAAGTATCACGTCACAACAGGAAGCGGTAGCGACATCGTGCATTTGCCCTGCATGGCGCGAAATTGAAAATTTTCTTAATTGCTCACCCTTTACATGCCTTTTGATAAATACGCGATTTCTTTTAGCCTTTATGGCTCGCCAATTGCGTGCGCGACAGAAAAGGAAGATCAGCAAGAAAGATTGAGGAAGCAAGGTTGTTTGATTAGCCAAATAGTGTACTTGCACTATACATAAAAAAAATTTGCAGATGAAGAAATTGTGATACAACTGTTCGCGAGCACAATAGCACAATAGTTCGAAAACTCACGTTGCCCAATCGTGGAAAACCACTCCAGCGAGACAGAAGCCTTGAGAATATCACTTTGGCAACCTTAGAGTACAGCGTTTCTTTGTCAAGCGTGTCGTATTCACTGTCACGAAAGGCGAGGGCACGCCGGCCGTGCGCCAGCGAAGGCAGTCGGCAGTCACAGGAGCGGCTATATACACATTCTTTGAGCTAGTTCAGCCCTGAAATGCCACGCCAGTAAACAACACATCAGGGAATAAATAAACTACGGAAGATACGCACGAAACCACCACGCAAAAGTGAGCGATGCCTCGTTGACCCGGCAATGCGCCGAACTAAACACAAGCCCTGATAACAGACTGCCTGCATACGCCCCCCCCCCCCCCCACCCCTATTTATGGCGCTCGACCGAAAAATGAGAAAATCAACCATTTATCGAAGTGTCAGATAAACCGTAAAGTAAATTTCTAGTTTACATTGGCATATATAAAATTATGAGTATTCGAAAAAAAATTGTCTTGAGTTTTTGGTTTTCTTTATTTGTCCCCTCCTCACCTAGTCGCGCTTCAATCGTACGGCGGGCGTTGATGTCTGTGGCAATAGGTTTTCGACCGATATAATTTGACCATGTCTGCACTGTAGCATCTAGCCTGTAGCAGCGCGGCGCCATGTCAGGGAAAGAAAAATGTGAGAGGACGACAGCGACGACCCTAGTGGTCACGGCCGCAGTGCCTATTTCACTTCCGACGCTGTCGGACGTGACGTCATTGCCGCCATGACGGTTTGGCGCAGCTTCTCCATTATGGTACAGCATGGTACACCATCATTTTCCTCACCCACCATTCCCTCGCCAATTTCCAGCATTCGCGCGATAGTGGATAGTGGATGGTGGGACATTACCCACTATTTTGCTGCTACTACCCACCATCGTCCACTATCCTTTCCACCTTGCCCATTTAACGTACACCATGCCACTCACCCCTGTGATTTCCAGCATGATTTCCAGCATACCCAGCATTATTTCCACTATATGCACTATCTTTTCCAGTACCCAGTATAGTAGTTTTTCCAATAGGGATGTCTGTGTGTACAACATTTGTACATATCTTTAACGTTACGTTGTAACGTTTCGCTCAATAAAAGAATTACAACGCAGTCACCAAGCCTCCGCATGCTTCGCATAACATCGATTCCCATGTTACTTGGGATCTGCCATTTTTTTTTGGGGGGGGGGGGGGGCGGGGGGGGAAGGGAGGCGGTTACCAAAGCCATATTGCATTAAACAAACGGCCCACACTATGCCGAGGCCTATCGGATGCAAACAGAGGAGAACAAGAAAGAGTACTTGTGCTAACAATGAAATTATAATTAGACTAACTCCTGGAAAAAGTTAGAAGGTATCTGGGCGTACTGTATCTTTGTTCTTCCTGTTGGTTACGTAAGTGCTTGTTCTGTTGCGCCTAGCATCGGCACCGGTGGTGCGATGGTCGTTCGAATCTCATTTGCGAAGAACCGAATGGCGTCGCATCTAAGTGAATCTTACATTCACGAGATCGTTTTAACCGCTCACGTGTTTCAGACGCGAGACGCAAAACAGCCTTATTCTTGCATTTTTTAGACTTCGTAACGAAGTTCCCAGCAAGAGGAGCATCGATAACGACACCATAACGCAATAAGAATTTACGCTAAAGACACCGCATACATTGGAGTACGCAGAACAGCACAATATTTAGGGGAAAGTGTCATGGCACGTACAAAACACAAGTAACAAGAATGGAAATATCGAGAGAAAGAGAAGGTCCGCTGCGCGTAGATATTCGCGCTTGCTTTTGCCGAGATCGCGTGAGCGCCACCACGTGACTCTGCTGCACCAATAGGGACGCGCACACCTTATCGCCTGCCCTCTCTCGAGGACTTTGAGAGGTAAAAGAACGTCATTACATGTCCTTATTTTTATTCAGGGGGCTGAGTAGCAGCGGTACCGGCTTGAGAAGAGTCCAGCTGCCGGTTAATGTTTCGCGCGGTGTTGTTTCTATAGCAGTATCTTGTATCTTAAAATACTCGATGCATTATTGGATGTATCGGAAACACAGATACAGATACTCGTCTTGCGAGACGTATAGCGATACTACCAAGAAATCCGACATTCGTCGCTGTTTGCGCCATGAACCACCCCCGCTGTATAGTCACGCGCCGAAAACACGAGCTTGGAAGAAGAAGAAGAGCGTTGCAGCGAACGGGCGCCAGCGAGCTAGTCCCCAACTTTAGTTCACCCGTGAGCCCAGGTAAACAGTGGCGATGTCCGCTATGCGACGGCCTTCCGAGGAGAGTCGTGTCAGCAAGACTTCGACGGTGGCTGCAGAACAACAGCGCAGCACCGATGAGCCGGCGCGTGACGAGGCGTCGGTGCCCGCTACTCCTGGCCATGCCACCTCGGAGCAGCCGGAAGCAAAGGTCAGGATTCAACGTCGTCGCAGGCGACGCGATACGGCTACGTCCTCCAGTGGCGCCCCGTCTGTCCAGACACGCCGCAGGCGACGCGAACCTGTGCCAACGCCGACTCCCGCTTCGGAGATGCAGGGAAGTGACTTCGTTGTGCCCGAGCCGAAGTTCTCGACGACGGCCCTCGCCAAGCCGCACCCTCCGGAGCAATCGCCGCAGGTGAGCGAGTTCTCAGACTAGATCAAAACGGCGCAAGCGGAGTGTCACTTGCATGAGAGTACACTCCGGTCCGAGTGCGTTCCGTGAACTCAGTTTGCTGCGCCTTGATCGTTACTAACTTGCTACGAGTGTATAAAAAACAGCCGCTCTTTTCGTTCAGAAAAAAAAATCTGATTTTTTACGCTGAGTTATAAGTAAAAACACATTTCAGATTTAGTCTTTTCTATCTACATCTTTCATTACGCGCCCACGGTCTGTCTCCACTACTTCGCTACAAGTGCGCTCTGCTTTCCCGTTTAGCACTGCCTACCCTAAAGTCGCTCACGGTTCGTAACCCTACTACCCGTAAGTGCACTTGACTGCGGGTATAACTCGCCCGCAGTGAGTTATACCCGCGTTAACAATCAAATAAAAACTTCCTGGCCATCCTTGCCGTCGTCGTCGGCGTGACCCTCCATATGCTCTTTGGGCGAGTGAAAGCGTGTAGCGGTTGTGGGACGCGGGAGCCGCTCCGTAGAGTAGAGGATTCCCAGAGGAGAGAGGGGGGAGGGGACGCGCATGCGCTGTAGGGGGTGTGGGGCGCGGGGGGCCGCTCCGTAGAGTAGAGGATTCCTAGAGTAGAGAAAGGGGGTGAGCGTAGGAGAGAGAGGGGGAGGGGACGCGCATGCGCTGTGGGACGCGGAAGGAGGGACGGAATGAGCCCCCCTCCAAACACATGCAAGCAAGATCAAGGGATGGGGTCAACTTGGGCGACAGACACCACCTGCCTAACCATTGCTAAGCAGCCTCTCTGTGCTCTCGGCCATGACTCTGATGACTGTGATAGTGGTTGACGGCCTTCATATTACTACAGTGTTCTGGTTCGCATAATGGGTGCTTCCCCACTTCATGAAAGTGGCCGGACGCGGGACGCGGGACGGCGGACGGGGGACGCGGGAGGGACGGACAGAGCCCCCAGCATAAGATGCTTCGCATCTAAAACAGCAATTTGCTTTTATAAGATTTCCAGAAACTTGTCGGCTGGTAATCTGCTGCAGAGTGATGAAGTCCGGTGATTTCACCGGTGAAACCCGAACCGAAGCAAGCTTCATAAGCGTAATTTCTATATCCTTCCGCGGCACGCAGAATGGCGACACTGTCTTCGACAAGGATCGCATTTGTGCATGCATTGTGTTCTGCATAATATCAACCTAAGTATGCATTGCGTGTTACATGGCAAGCGTAGACCAGACGTCTACGAAGCGAAAGAGATCGATCATTGGTGACCACGAGCTTATTCTGGGCGTCTAGAAAGGGCGTGGCAGTTGCACTCTTTGGTGCTTCGAATTTGTTTATTTATTTACTTATTTACTTATTTAGACGGTTTCTGCTGGCTTCAGAATGAAGCCATAAGAAGGAGTCGGTAACGCGTAAATAAATAGAGCACTCTCAACATTTTCACAACATATTACGCACAATACAAAAAAATGCCGTGAACACACAAATTGGAACGCGGTAGAAAAAACAATACAGTGCATGGCATGTAATTGCACGTAACATAATACACACATAAATGCGTACCAACGTCATATGAAAGCAAGCGAAAAGAAAAATCATGCCAACGTCACAAAACAAAGAGAATAGATAAGGTGGGAATACAGGCTATAGGTTCTTTATCTACGTTATGAATGTGGTCACTTTCGCTGCATCGACAACCTCACCAGGGAGGCGATTCCAGTCGCGTACAGTTCGTTCGGAAAAAGACCATGTATGAGTTGGTGTGTTGAAGAAAAAAATCCTGTATTTTTTTTTTATGATACGCCCGCGTGGGTCGTCGCACGACTTTTTCTATGTAGGCACTTGATTCAATGGCAAGCTTATCGTGATAGAGCCCGTACATATTTTAATCTTTCACGATGTCGCCGCAGATGTAAGGCTTCCAAGTTCGCTCTCTGAAGCAAAGCACTAACTGACGTAAGGCGATCGTACGAGCGGAAGACTTGCCAGTCAAATCAATATAATGTACAGTTATAATTGTTGAGGCTGTACATGCAATACCACGATATGATTGAGGTACGCCGTAGTGGATGGCACCGGTAATTCGACCACCTGGTGTTCTTTAACCTGCACCTAAACCTCTGCATACGGGCACAGGGTGTCCCAGCTATCACGTAGCACGATTAAAAAAGAGGAACAGCGTTACGCGAAGCAGACCTAGTGCATATTGTTCCCAGTATACTGTTGCAGCTGCTACCAACTTTTTCGGTAATGAGATTTAATAAATCGGCCATAATTATATTCGTAACTCCAAAAGTACTCACCTAATTATCAAAATGTCAATGAGGCAGATGTGGGCATGTTGAAATGATATCTGTCTACTAATTGCGTGCTCATTTTTTCCTGCTTATAAAGAAAGCCCGCGAAATCTGAAGAGTGACAGGTGACTATACCGCTGCGCGCATCAGGAAGCAGCGCCCTCAAACAGGCTCACTGAGAGGTAGCCAGTATGAATGAAAAAAAATAATTGCACAAACAAAAAAAATACCGATCCCGCTATCTGTGACTTCCCGTCTGAAGAAACGCGCCGCTTTGATCTTATACAGTCAGGCTGTAATCAGGATAGTGCACCGGCCGCGTTACCAATGAGAACAGTTGGCCGTGAGATATGGATAATGATAGTGACGTACAACTGAGCGGAAGGAATCCCTGCAAAATTGCAACGTATGATGTTGGCGCCCGACCTGTACCCTTGCATATG
>JALIZH010001489.1:0-11289 GCA_030522465.1 Rhipicephalus appendiculatus | reverse complement strand
GCCAAGTCCAATCAGTAAGCAGCAAGTTAGAAAAAGAAAACAGGCATATTTTACTGTGTGCCACCACATCGCAATCACCTGCTAATAATCAATAAGCTGCAGTATTTTTTTTTTTTTTGGTTGTTTGCCACAAGTCTAGCAACTAAACGTGTTTTTTTTTTCTTCATTGTTTGACAGCTGTCAAGTTGTCTCATAGCAGATGACAGGCACGCCTAGCGGTCACTGCTGTCAATTCAGGAGTCGGGGATCTGCGTCGGTAGTTTCGGCTGGCGGCATAGTGTACATAGTTTCGGAATTAAAAACACATATCCGCGAGTGTTTTTGTGCTGCGATTGTCAGCGCGTCACCCGCACGCGTCGCAATGAGCCTTTCTTTTTTTTTCTTTTTTTTTTTTTTTGCTACGCAAAGACTGCACGTATTAAGCGACACAAAACTTCGTAGTCCTTGGCTGTATCTCGTTTCTCATGACACAAGTTGCGAGATTGCTAGGGACTGCACCTCAATTCTGGATGTGCAGATTGTTCGTTTCGGTACAGCGTTTTGGTAGGCGTTACGTCGAACACCGGGTCTGCAAACCACGAATCAACGAGCCTGCGGTCGTCATGACTGTAGCGCCGCGCTTCCGCGCCATGACAGAGCGAAACTTGCGCGATTCCCCGCTACTATTGTGCTTCTACGGGAGGTTTCTCGCGCTCGTGACGGGCTCAGGGTCGGAAGACGCGTCGGCCACGCATTGCGACGGTCGTCCCAGCTAAGCCTCGCGTCGCGGTCCTTTTTCCCGTCACGCGCGTCGTCTGCGACAGTCGCCCCGGCTAAGCCTCGCGCCGCGTCGTCTGCTCGAATTCGAAGCGCGCGCACGCGGTCCCTCGCCGCGGCGCGGCGGCCGCGTCGTCGTCTGCTGCTACCTCCGCAATGGCGTCTTCTCGCGATTGATCGTTAGCGCTTCGGGCCCGTATCGATCTGCTGCCGCCGCCGGGACTCCCGCCGTCGCGCGTAGTCGTGGTCTTCGAGGCGCCGCGAAGCTGGCTTGCCGTCCGGATGCCTGCTCGGGCCCGCCGTTCAAGAAGATGAAGAAGCGCAAGGAGCTCGACGCCCTGGTGTCGTGCCGCTCCACGGCGCCCCGCGCCGTCCTCACGTCGTCGCAGCAGCAGCACGCCGTGCAGGAGCTGCTCCGCAAGGGAGCCGTCGCGGCCGCCGCCGGCTCCCACGGCGGCGGCCATGGCTCGGACTCGTCCGACGACGTCGAGACGTCGTCCTACGCGGCCCTCGCCGCGTACCGGCTGCCCGCGTCGCCGTGAGTCTTGACCCGGACCCCCCGCCGGTCTGCTCCGAGGCCGGGAAGCCGTCCCCTTATTGTCCGCGGTTACTGAGTGGTAGTTACGCAATTCTGCGCTGTCGGGCATGGCCGATGAAAGAAGAGGGGAGAAGGCAGTAAAAGAAAAAAGCATTTGGAAAGGACCGAGACAAATATGAAATCCCAATTCGTTCCAATCGGTTTTAGTTGTGTTTTTGGCTGCTTCCAGTTGGGCATTTTTGACAAGTGTAAGGGGCCGTTGAGCGAAAATGGTAAAGCATATCCTTAAACCTGGTGCGTCACTCGTGACCTGCGCTGACAGGCAAAGTGAGAGAGGGATAACCAGGAATTCAATGGAGTTTAATTGAGTGTAACTTGAAGTGCTCACATTCTCAACTTTGATCACGCTGCATTTTGCAGCATGATCAACCGGCTGGTACCCGGCAGTCGCAGGTGGCGGTGCTGTTCACCAATGACATGCAGAGCTCCTTGTAGAGGAAGTACTGAGACTCGGAGGCTGCCCTAGCTTGAAAAGAGGCTGAGTTTGCCTAGTTGTCGTATAGGGAAGAAAAGCTGATTATTATACATGCTGCATAAGCATCGTGAAAGACTTTATGAATTTTCGCTTATTGTTTGCGAGCAGTTATCTTTAATCTACCATCAGATGTGCACAGATTAGTAGTGTAGCTTACTGTGAACTACCACAAACCTGCTACTGCAGTCTTCAGTCTTCAAGAATGAGAAGCGCAGAAAAATGCCAGACTGTTGCTGTCATAAAAAGTCCATGTTAGCTTTGAGAGTTTCAAATGGTCAGAATTAATACAAAAACTGTACAACAGCATGCCTCATTTCCATACTTCGGTTTTAGCACATCACCCCGCATAATTTAATTTTGGACTTGGTGAACACTGGGATTAAAACCTTTTATTACTAATGCAGGTAATTGCTGTGCATTCCTGCTATCTCTTGCACATGTGGGTGGGCATTTAATTAATTCCCGAGGGAGGTGTAGGAAATGTAACCTCCGTGTCTCATAACTATAATAAACGCTTACATAGGCTTTCTCAGCATAATGGGGAACAAGTATGATGCTCCCAAATTGTGACTGACCTAGAGCGGTCTGTCATTTAGGAATCAGCAACTTTAGAATTTAAGTCAGGTCTGTAAACTCCATTTGTTCAGAATGTAGAGGGAGATTCTATTATTCATAGCATTCATTTTTTTGTAGCTGAGCAGCCACAATACCCTTCTAAAAGGGTGCTTGTAGTAGAGCATTTTATAGACATCGTCATAGAACTGATTGCACCTGAGGACAAAATTTTATAACTTGGAAATATGATTAAAACTTTTTTTTTTAACTCTTTCTTTCATTCAGAGCTACCTTCATTGAGGTAATATTGTCTTGAAGATGTTCTCCAGTTTCCCTTCACTTCACAACATCAGATTTCTTTCTTTTTTTTTTTTTTTGAAGAAAGAGTATTGAACACTAATGCACTCGTCTGTCCTATGATAATTTTTGAAGAGCATTGCAACTGTGTTCCTCATTGATGAGCTTCAGTAATTCATGTATTCATATCAGACAGCCAGTGTAATTTATCACTGCAGTGATGGACATTCTTTAAAGGGCCCTGAAACACTTTCTGAACGTATTAAAAAAAAATGTTGCCATTCTGTAGAAGAGGCTCGTGCGAACATGCGGGCCGAATATAGTTGCACTGTGTGCCACAAGGTAACTACAATATTGTGTCGAAAGTGGCTAAACGTCACACACTCTCACCTTCCTGCCGTAGTCACTGGCCACGTAGCGAGCAGGTCCAGTAGGTACTGCCGGGTTCATATTTCTTCACGAGGGTTTTTTTCACTATAAGTGCCCCCCTGATGGGAAACGAAAAGTAGTTGTTTCAGTGATATTGAAAAAGCGGAACGGTATTTCATCTTTGATCTCCAGGGCTCGATCAATGATCATCCACTTAATGTTTCATTCCCATCTTTGCTCATGTGAGGTGGCACCTGGCATACTGCATTTTTGCTCCTTTAAACATATGTAACTGAGTGAGCCACTTGTAAGGGCTCTCGAAATAGTGCTTGCGACGACAGTTTTCACCATTGCATATTGTCATCTCCTAAGCTATGCATACGCTTAATTGCCAGTGTGTGCTAGCTCTTTCCTATGTACCTCTCATGGTAGCCACCTTGGCATGTATCGCTTCCTTGTGAGCTATTCAAAAGGACTTTGAAATGTGCTCTGTCCAATATTAGTCAAGCCGGTGCACTCCAGGTACTAGCGTAGCTCAGCCAGATTAGAGCGTGCAAGCTCGCGCCTACGCAACAGTTGTGCATCGCTTCGGCTGCGTAATATGGCTACTGTGGCCACCACATGTGTCAGCACGTGCCAGCCCCATGCACGCCTGAACTGTAATGGGTTCAAAGAAAAAAAGCAAGAGGAAATGCTCAAGGCCATGACGTACGTGCAGCATGCAACTTTTGGGCAGTGCTTTGCCATCCAACTACATTTAGCTTCCAGTGCGCTCGTTGGAACAAAGGGAGAGAGAAAACACTCGGAGCATCATCTGATCACTACCGGAAACTCCACTTATACTCGACGGACACACAAAATTTTACAGTGTGTGATTCGTGCAGCAACGTAGTCCGCTAATTAGGCCATCTCACGATTACGTAGAAAGGTGTTTCAGGGCCCCTTTAATGCATTTGACAGCCACAAAATGTATCAACTACTTCGGCATGCGTACGTATATCCATGAGCCCCATTTGTTATAGCCTCTGCCGCTGTTCTAACCACTCGATGATGAATATCCCAAAAAGCAATGAATGTCTGACAAGAAGATTGCTTAAGGACGTGGTTCTTAATTAAGCTTAGCGAGGAGGCCAAGGTGGTGACACTGTCGTTGCCCCTTGCCCCAGGCCGGTGCGATGGTGGGCCTGGCTGCCTGTTGGGCTGGTGCTGCTGGTGGGTGCAGCGGGGGCGCTCGTCTGGTTGCACCTCACCCTCAGGCAAGACCTGGACAGTCTCCGGGCACACCTACACAGAGGTAACACCAACCACACCACCCGTGGTTTTAGTTTGGTCCTCACCTATGCCACACTTGCATCGTATTCTTGTTGGGTATGAACACCGTCCAAGAGGCGCTGCGGCGGTTTAAGTACGGAACTAAAATGCACCTAATACCATTCTGTATCAAAATGTGGGCTGAACATTGTTAACCTGTATCAACGTTGGTCTTTGCACAATCGGTATTGATAAGCTACACCAACAGTCATGCATTCTGTGAGGAATGCATGTGATTCTGCATTCAAGTGCACCGTTCATTTCAATAGCCAGAGAGATGAACCTCATGATTAGCAGTGGACCTGCTAATGTAAAATCGCGACATGTGCTAGTTGAAAGAAAATTCTTGCTGTACCCACGTTAGGCTACATGTTACGGCACCGGTGTTGGCACACAAAACTTCAGCACTGACAAGAACTGAAATTTGGAAGAGTTTGTAAGGTTTCATGATGGTATTTGTAACACAAAGTGATGACAATATATAAAGGTAAGGCAGACAGCACTGTCTGCACGTGTAACCAAACTCCGTGCAGTATGTAGTCAGGTGATGGTCCAAGCATAAGTGGATAATGGGGAAAAGGGTTGTGTGTGAAAGTTCTGCTGAACACAATAGGGTGGTGTAGTGTACTCGTTTTCATTCCATGTATATCTGTCTTCTGTGTAGATTAGTGTTAGTAAGGCACACATGTTAGTGGTACGCTTTTGAGCATTGATGTAGGGGACTGTAAATTTTTTTTTTCGTTTGGAAAATATATATATCCTAACTTACGAAATGAAAGAGCGTTTCCCAGCTGTGTAGTCGATTTTCATCGCACTGGTTCATAAACTGAAGCACAGCTGCCCATTTTTTTTAACCTTAACGTGTGAGCGTCAACCACCCAGTTGATAAGCGCCATATAAAGAACCATGGCGGCGAAATGAACGAGAATACGTGCATGTGGCTGATGAACAGTGCTGTGCAGCTGCCTTCTGCGAAACTTTTTCGGGAACCGGACTCCGGGATGCCGGGAATCCCTGCTTATTGACACGCTGATCAATGTTCACGCACGCATTCAGGCTTAAAAAATGGGCGGCTGTACAACAAATGGAAACTATGTATTGCTTCTTAGGTGTCCTTGCACAGTGGGACCTCTTTTCTTTCTCTTTTTCTTTTTATTAAGGCGAAAGCCTTTAATGTCTCATGCTCACGTCCGTCCGGTGTCCGTCCGTCCGGTGTCCATCCGTCCGGTGTCCGTCCGGCGTCCGTCCGTCCGGCGGTAGTGCTGGTGGTGTGCGTCCTCACCACCCTTACTGCACATGCGCAAACCCTCCCCACGCACCTCCTCTGCTGTTCTTCCCCTCTCTTTCCTCTAGGTATCCCTCCCCGCCCGCGGCATTTACACACACCCATTGCGCATGCGCGTCCCCTCCCCCCTCTCTCCTCTAGGCATCCCTCCCGCGGCGCTAACACCCCCCATTGCGCATGCGCGTCCCCCTGCCCCTCCCTCTCCTACGCTTCCCCCCTCTCTCTCCTCTAGGCATCCCTCCCCGCGGCGTCTACACCCTCACTGCGCATGCGCGTCCCCTCCCCCCATCTCTCTCCTCTAGGCATCCCCCCCCCGCGGCAACCACACCCCCCAATGCGCATGCGCGTCCCCCTCCCCCCCTCTCTCCTCTCCTACGCTCCCCCTCTCTAGCCACGGAACGCCGATGCAGGCAGCGTCTGCTAGCGAGTTTCTTGGTTGAAAAAACCGACTGCTCGCGCTGCACAACCGTTCACTGGCCACCCCGTATATATGGCAATGGATCTTGACCTGCAAGGTGGTGCCGGTGGGAGATTTCTCCTGTGCGTTGCCGAACGATGAAAAATTCGCAGCGTGCGCGTTAACTAAAAGCGAACTGCGGGTCTCTGTGTCCAGTCCGAGTCTTCTGTCTCTCATTGCCCAGCAGCGGATTGGGATGTTCCAGTAGGAAACAACCGTCCATCACTGCGTGCTTTGCGCCCCCCAGGTTTCTCTCCTGTGCAACGCTGCGATGAGCGCCAGCGTCAACGCCGCCGCCAGTGTAAGCGTTAGCGCCCGCTGCTTCGCATCTACACATGGTTCCCTTTAGCGGTGGATGGTGTAATCTTTAAGGCGAAAGTCTTTAATGTCTCATGCTCACGTCCGTCCGGTGTCCGTCCGACCTTCGTCCGGCGTCTGTCCGTCCGTCTGTCTGTCTGTTCGTCCGTCCGTCCGTTCATCCGTCCATGTCCGTCCGTCCGTCCATCCGAGCTCTGGCACTGAGCCAGGTGGCCGCCGGGATGCGCAGACGGACGCCGGTCGCGTCGGACTCTATAGCGCTCGCGCTTTGCTTGCGTAGCGTCGCTGTGACCAGAGTTTGCAATCATTCTGACCGACGCCGTCTCAATGGACCCAGGCGTTCACGGAATACACTTTCCAATTTACAAAGGGTCCGTCAACTTAAGAGCTGGAACGCGGATGGCGTTTGCACGATGCGCAAAGAGCGAGAAAATACTAACGCATGCGAACGGAGGAAGATGAGTCTCGCGTCTCGCTGCGATTTGCGGTAAAAAATTAAAGAAGAAAACACGCACCCATTAGGTTTGTGTCTTATGCCACTGAGAGTGTAAAAGAAAAAAGACATGGCATAATCAGTGGAATGGCCACACGCTTTCGCCGAACACACTTTGGAATGTACAAAGTGTCCTTCAATTTTTATAACTAATTAAAGCTTGGAAATAAATTATTTTGTATCATTTAGCTTAAAGCTGTTTTTCTGGAATTGTTCTTAGTTTATGCAGGCAAACCAGCTTGAGCCATTATTCTTTCACTCCGTAAGCGAACTAGGTCTTAACCATTTTTTTGGACATTGTGTGGAGAAGACATCAATACAGTTTCTGCAGACTAGTCAGGGCCAAGCGGAACATGTATTTCTGATATATTATGCTTGCACACTTCAGACGTACGCTATGATTGAGAACTGCACATGCGCACGCCTCGGTGCTCCTTAGACAGTACTTGCAAGTGATGACCGTGTGCTTCCTCCTCTGTTGTTTGTATTTTCATTTCCCTGCTATTGAACTCGGTGTCGAGGATTAGCTGCTGATGCTGTACACATGGCTCTTCACTCTAAGCTTACTACGTTGGCTTGGCTGTTTCAAATATGAGCTAGGTGCGCGTGAGAAAACTTTTTTTTCACTTTGTTGCCGTAACATGAAATCTGTCGCCTACTGTGAGCAGCTGCGTCGTTCCTATTTCTGCTCAGCATTAAGATTCTGGGTTTGATCCCCTTCTGCAGTTGTACACCTTTCAATAGACCCATTAGAAAATTCAGTCTGGCAACATGGGTCGGGAGCTCTGCCGCCATATCTTGTTCACTCGTGCGAGGCGGCGGTGCTACAGGCGGGGCAGCGGCGGCAGCGAGAAATAGCAACGCACGTTGACAATGTCTCGCGAGAACCTCGAGTGGCTTGCGGACTTGTCGGTTATTCCCGACAGCTTTTCTCAAAGGAGTGCTGACGTCTACTGTGCCAGGCAGAGCGTGTCTGGCCCCTCGAGCCGCACGTCGCAGCGCAGCTAAGCTGCATTTGCGAATCTTACACGGATCCGTGTTCGGTCCGTGTAGCCCGGTTGCCAAAGCGCGGATAGTGACCTTGTTTTATTGTTTTTTTGCTTCTTTACTGACGCGGTTGTAAATATGTTACCCTGTGTCGTGTGTAATGTGGCACCTCCTGTGCAGTACGGCGCTTTTTCGCATATATGTTTGGCTACTGTACGAGCAGCGCCGCTCACTGCACGTAACTATGCGCGTAGTGTCCAATTCGCAATAGTATGAACATTGTGGCGGCAAAATGCGACAATTTATCGGTTCTTTAACCGATTTAGTGTGCTTATAAGGCCCTACGGTCACCACTTACACAGGTTGTCAGCTATGCGCGTGGTAGCGGAAGCGCGCTACGTGCACGCCCTTCATAGCTATTACCTGCACCGGCAATGCTGACCGGTAACAGCGATAGTTGTAGGGCGACAGTGGATTGAGGAAGCATCGCATCGTAAGCAGTGGTTCGCTCGCAGGGCATTTAAAAAGTGTCAAGAGGCGCTGTGCATGCGGCACATCTGGCCAGTGGTTTAGAAAAGTGCACTTACTGTTCCGATGATAAAATGTTGATTGTTTACAAGCCCATCCGAACAGCGATTTGGTCGAAAAAATAAAACGGTCACTTCTGTCCAGCCGTACGTACGTACAGACCCAGCTATCGAAGAGGTGACGAATAACCGCACAGCATATCAATCGGTACGAATGCAGTTATCAGCCATACCGCATACCCTGTTACACTAGGTCCAATGTAAGCACGAGCTAGCACATGTTCGTGCATCTGACGGTACGCTCTTGGCGCATTCTAAAAGTAAACACTCACTATTTCAATACGCGAATAGGCTAACTCAAGGACGCACGTACAGGCACCCATTTTTTAACCTGAACACGCGAGCATCGACCGCCGAGTCTGTAAGCGCCTGTTCCGGGCATCCTGGTGGCCGGTTCCCGGAACAGCCTAGCAGAAGACAGCTGCGTAGGACTGTTCATCGCAGGCATGCATGTATTCTCGTTCATTTCGTCGTTGTGCTCCGTTAAACGCCGCTTATCGACTAGGCGGTCGACGCTCGTGCGTTCAGGTTAAAAAAAGGGGCGGCTGTACTGGCTGTACCTTGTTTCCGTGTTCATCTCTGACGCTCCATTCGCTGCAGAAGGGAACACAGCAACACGACAGCATTGCCAAGGCTCGCCTACTGGTCAAATCCGTACACAGAAAACCACACAAGAGGGATTGCAGCGAGTCAGAACTGCCTGCTGCAATTATCGCGTACTCGAATCAGCTGCGCGCATCGCCGTGGGTGAACAAAACATGGCTGAAAAACATGTTTTCGGTTTCATTTGATAGGTGGCGCTGAATTTTCTAAAGGGTCTATTGGGGTGGCATATAATGGCACTTGTGTTTATAGATGTAAGTGCATGTTGAAAGCTGTCTTTAATTTTTGCAACCTTTTCTAACTTTTCATTCCCCCCTCCCCTCCCTCGCAATAAGAGTGGCTATTTTTGGTATCCTGAAGTGGTGATGCACTGATACATGCATACGCCCTTTCTTTTTACTGTCAATCAATGCATAAGTCAACTAATCACGCATTCCGTTAGTCAAGCAGTTAGCATGTGGCAGCTGGAGTGCATGTTGTGCTGTAAAGCATCGCATTCCTTTGGCGTGTGCTGGTGCCTGGTGTATTGACAGTGCAGTAGGCAGGGCGCTTATCGTAAAAATCAAGAGAGCTTAGGCACGTACAATGTGGTTGACTGATGGGATTTCGTTGGTTTTCTAATTGCTCTTATGACTGTCAAAGCAACACTGTCAGTTTATGTCCATATCTAAAAGCCCTCAATATGTGAGCCATCTTGCAGTAGCAGGCTTCTCCCCATTAAGATGCATATTGTGGTGAAGCCAGCTTTAAAGACACCATAAAATGCGTTTATATTTAAGATGAAGCTGGAACCATGTTAAGGTTCGCATGTTCCTTTTTTTTTTTTCCCTTGCAAAACCAATTTACAGTAACGAGAAATGTCCTAACTCTTCAAATTAACATAGTGCCTTGGTAAGCGTGCGTGCATCACACTTCTAACAATTGCTTGCGATGTGCTCGCTTGTGTAACTTGTCACTCGCACACTTACAAGGGCACTGTGAAAGAGGAGCGAACAGTGGGATGCGGAGCAATGGATAGTGATGCTTCTTCAGTGTTCCTTGTAGTGCATCAATTCTTGTGCACTCTGTGCCTCTGAACATCGCCATGCATTCGCAAACGTTGGTGCTTACTGTGGCACTTTCCTGAGCGAATGTAACAAACCAGTGCGCTCACTTCTGTGTCGAAATGTTCGGCAGCTGAAACGGTAATGTTGCCTTGAACGCACTGTTGACTATGTTGGCCAGTGTGCGAAGAAGCAGGTGCCCAACTCCTTTCGATGTCTTCTCTGCACTAAGGTATTTGACTGTAACCTCTGTTGCCTGCCTGACTGCTCCATTATGTTGACCACGGTCGTACTACAGGCACTGTATTTAATGCGACCCACACAATTGACTGATTTGTGATTTGAGGTGCTGTTATATGCTTGGTTCACTGAGCTGATGTACCATTTTGAAACCACAGCACTTGCTCATTGTTCTATCATACACTGCACACACCCAGAATGGCATGAATATGCGTGGCCAGAAAGCCTGGAATGGATATGTGTTGTAGCATCGCCGCAAATACAATACAATAAAATTTATATGTAATACAGTAAAATCTCATGGATGACTAAGAACACAAGAGAATCAGTGCACAACAGATGCTGGGCTTCTAGCTAGCTGTGACATTTAAGCATTTTCTCATTAACAATGTGTCATAGTACACATGATGAAAAAGTCCTCCTTCAAAGGCAAAGGTACAGTAAAGCCTTGGTGAAACCAACTGAAACAAATTAACTAATTTTTTTTGTCTTTGTGAGATAGTAAACTTGTTGATAACGAACACTTAAGTAGTTTTGTCTGGTGCATTTCTTAGTGCAAGTCATTCTTGCACATTTCACTTGTAGCTGCACCACTCCACTGCCAACGACAACTAGCAGTGCGACATGTATGCAAGGCATGGGCTTAGGCTTGATGAATATTATTGAGTGGTTGCTCTTTGTGACACTGTTAGCAGGAAACTTTGAATCCATGCCAGAATGATGGAATGTGGAACTTCCTGCATATCCCACCTTCCCTTGAGTAAGTTTTCTAGCCAGCTGCTATGTGATGTACAGCCTTTTAAATAACAGACACATCAGTTTTTGACTGCTTGTTGTCTGGCTTTGCATTGCATTCCGTTTGAAGCATTGTGCATCTTTGGTACACTGTGCTCAGTGTGAAAACTTGCGTGCAGT
>JALIZH010001488.1:0-21419 GCA_030522465.1 Rhipicephalus appendiculatus | reverse complement strand
GCAACTAGTATGTTTTGAAACTTTGCGAAATTCTACGCTTCTACCACGCGATATTACGTGCTTTAATGAGACCGCTCGCTCTGCTTAATAATATTCATGTTGTGTGTTTTTTTCTAAACCATCTTCAACACGGGCGTAGCTCTGTGGTAGAACATATGGTTGATGCGCAAAAAGCGTGGGTGCGATTTTCACTCGAGGTCTTTTTTATTATTTGCATCGTTCTCAATATTTTGCTGAGGACAACGCTGATTTTTTCGCCAACCATTAACGATGCCAATACCAAAATTTTTGCGAAGTGAGCTCTTCAACGCTATCGTGTTAATTTACATTTTTGCGAAATGCCTAATATAGGATGAATATAAATACAACGCCACATCTTCTGTTTCTGGAATTTGAAGCCTAGCAACGACCTGTAGAAGCAACCTAGAAAGAACCTGCGCCATATAGTTAGGGCATAGAAACAACCTATAACGAACCGGATTAGTCTTCCGAATTATCCAGCTTAGCAGTTGCAAGCCTTGCGCAGCTTAGCGCAAGCTTCGCCAATTTTTTTATTAGACTGCGATAATGGTGGCTTGCTGGAATTCCAGGCTTCCTGTAATTTTTAGGCTTTAAACAGAAGCTCTGGCAAAAGAAGCAGGATATTATAACTTAATTAACGTGTTTGGCACTAGAAGCCGGTGACAAATACTTTAGCAAGGGTTCAACATTACCACGCGAGTTTCTATCTTCTGTTTACATGTAAACTCCCGGCACACGTATACCCACTACCTTGCCCAAAGCGCGTCTTAATGTCCGGGAACACTGCCGTTTATTTTAGAATCTCCCCATAAGAGTGTGCGCCGAACGTGAACATAGCTTATTCTGAAGTTAACACGACCACCAACAGTAGCGCTGAAAATTTCGAGGTCATATTGTGGAAATGCCGGTGCCCTTTACTGCTGCTCAGATTACCGACAACCGACGTCTGTGCTTGCCGCTATACTTTGAGTGTTGATTCTTTTGCTGGGCTCAATTTCGTCCAATAAAGCGTTTGATATTGCCCGGTGCCTTTTTCTTTCATCACCGTAGCGTTGTCTGTGTCAGAGATTGTTTGTGCAGAAACGGCGCGGCCGGGGCACAACGAAAGAAGAAATACGAGGAAGTGCAGAAGTAGAAGGACAAACAAACTGTGCGTGTTTGTCACTTTTCTTTCATTGTGTCGCGTTTTGCAACACAGTTTAAGCAAGAAATGTCTCATCTTAGAAGGTTCGTTGGACATCGGGTCTTTTAGCCAAGAGGTTCTCATCATATTGAAAGTTCTTTCTCCTTTCACACAGAAATCCCTCTGTGGTCATGTTCACTTGATTAGCTTCTTTGGTGTTTGTATACCTACCCCGCATGATTATCTTCGATGCGTCCCCTCCCCCCGTAAAATCTTTCATTTGCGCCTACCAGTTGAACCAGCTTTGTGGACATGCGTTTTTGGCTTTTCTCAACAGGGTGATTGTGGCGCATATTTCATTCGTTTATTTTCATTTTATTATATTCTCAGTCTCATTTAAGCTATAACTGAGGTGGCAAAAGCAAACATACAAACAGAAAAAGTACGCACTTGCTTTTCAAAGATCTATAATCCGTAACAATGATTGGGAAAGGATAGCCAAATCACTTTACACAGGAGCACAACATAGAAACATAAAATAACCTATACATCCTTAAGAACCACGTCATTTAGGTTTTCTGCGAAAGAAGGTACACATTCAGATACGGCAGTGAAGTTCGGCAGCCTATTCCACTCACTGATCGCCTACGGGAACAAATAGCTTAAAACAATCTTTGTCTGATCAAGAAGGAGTAATGTACATGCTATGCCGGTGTCTTGATATTTCCTCAGTTTTATATTTTTTTCCTCAGTTTTATATTTATGTACATTGAAGGGTCAATTTTTACTTGTTCGTTAATTATTAGAAAAAGCAATTTAAGCCTTTTTGTCCGTTGTTCTCGGGGTTGAAAGTGGGCTAGCTCACAAAGCTGAGTTTAATGCCATCGCCTATACATATATATGTATAGGCGATGAAAATAAAGATGACTTGTTGGGCAGCTCCCGTAGAGCGAACTTTACTCTCTTTGTAATCGTGTCCTTAGCTCTGTTATTTCCTAACAAGCCCGGCAATGCAGCAACTAGGGCAAACCGAAATCCTCCTCAAGTGCATTTACTATAGAATGGGCACGTTCCTATCAAATATTTCCTCACGGGTCCTGCCATTGTGCGTGCATTCATGATCCCGGTTTTCATATGCCACTCCATGACAGTGTCGTATCGAATGAAGCGGACCATGTTGCCAATCATGTCCATTCTTTATTCGGTAGAGTTCGTCGAGTGACTACAAACAAACCTGCAACAACTGCAAATCAGGAGATTGGATGCAAGTGAGAAGGTTCCAAGACTATTTGAGCGTTCTTGTGCCAAGCCGAGCAGTGTTGAGTATTTGTGACGATCCTTCTTACTATTTTCGCTGTTCTCTGTACGAGTAAAAACATGCGCATCGTTACCTGCGCTTCATTATTAATACAGCTTCACGTTGCTGCAGCCCAAATGGTCGAACTGAGACTTGTGACAACTGACAGCCGTTTCAACGGATCCTTTCAAAAGAGGCGGCATTTATAAAGCCATTTCTGAGGCGAAAAGCATACATGCTTGACATGAATGTCAGGATGCACAAATTATACAAAAATGACATATGCGTTGTGACAGGGACCATTAACAATTTTAATACCATCAGGAAAGAACTTCAAGCAAATTTTTAGTGGTATCTTCTACACTCAGTAAACGCAAAATTATGTATTATGGCTAAGCCTTCCAGAATGAGACCACAATTTTGTAGGGCCACAAAAGCAAAGGATAACGTGCTATGGAAGCACAAGTACTGAAACTGCAAGCGAAATAAGCAAAAATAGCTCTCAGAATCATGATATGTATATTCAGGGAGAGTGGTTGTTACAGACGAGTTGCATGAAAAAAAAGGTTTTCCCTATTTGACTAAAGCCACAGTTAAATTCACAGTGAGCAACAGCGGAATCCACAGGCAGCAAAATGAACGCAGAACACACGAACAATGCATTTACAGTGGCTATTAAAATTATATGCATGACGTCTGCAATAAAGCGAGATGTGGCAAAAGTCAAACCAATGATGGACAACGCCATTATGCGACCATAACAGAAACGGAAAGTTATATCCAGATGCGAGTCATAATAATGGGAGTGTTCTTGTAGAAAAAGCTTTGTTTATTAAGCCGCTTTCTTCAATCAAAATTTCAGCACAGATAACGTGTATTAGGCGCCTTTCATGGGCGGACAAAACATTTCTTCGTAGTCACGTGAGCCTCAAGTACGACGAGGAATTTCACTTGGACTAAATGGCGCGGATATTAACCCTTTGATGGTTCTCGCCGTACATGTACGGCAGCACCTAACAGTGCCCAAATGGTTTTCACCGTACATGTACGGCACCGCCTTTATCTTTAAAACGCGCGCTTTTTTCGGTCATTTCTCTCTTGGCGTGTGCTGCCACACTTTAGGAACACGTGGAAGTTTTTTCATGCGCCGATGTTTCTCCGTTGTTATTTTGTTTTGCTTCGCAAAGCGGCGATCCGGCAACCACTGGCGCACCCGAGCACGTTCGCGGTTCGGCTGGTTTAAAACGCGCGCCTCTTTCCATCATTTTTCTTGCTTGACATGTGCTGCCATGCTTCGGGAAACTGTGATACTTATTTCATGCGCCGATGTCTCTGTGTTGTTGCTTTTTTTTATGCTTCGCAACGTGGCGCGCCGGTAGTCGCCTGCGCCTTCGAGCGCGCCCGCGGCGCGGCTGTTTTTAAAACGCGCGCCTTTTTCGATCACTTCTCTTGCTTGACATGTGCTGCCACAATTCGGAACACGTGGAATTTTTTCACGCGCCGATGTCTTTCTCTTGCTTTTTTGCTTTGCAAAGCGGCGCGGCGGCTTTCGCTTGCACACCTGAGCGCGCGCATGCCGTGCGGCTGGTTTCGGTTTCGTCCTTCGGTTGGTTATCGCTTCTCGCGCCCGCAAAGCTGATGGCTGTCTGATTTTTAATCTCTCAAAGGGTGACCGCTTGTGACTCTCTCGTTTATTGCTCCTCGAGACGCGATTACATCTGTTTCGGGAGGAGCTAAATCACACAAACCTTGCCGCCGTGGTTGAGTTTCCTGTTTAGGAAACTCGGAAAAACTAATTCCGTCTCGTTGGCGATAAGACGAAGGATCATTATAGCGTTTTCCCTCGTTTTGCTTTCCGTACGGTCGCACAACCGCACAGTTTTCTTCTGTGCGCTCACTCACGCAGTTCGCCTATACGCTGCGGAAGCTCGCGCCGGTTGCTATGGTGCAAGGGAGTCGAGCGGCGATTCTTACGATGTGGACTATTCCCCAAGTGCCGGATCTGATTCATTGGGTGTCAGTTCATCAGGCGAGGATTTACTAACGAGTTCAGACTCGGATAATGATGAAGGAGGGACATCTTGAAAGCGTGCGCGGTGGGACGATGCGGATCGGATTAAAGGTGACAATTCCCCCGTGTTTGGTTTTAGAGGAAAAACATTTTTTTTACCGGAAAAGTACTCTGGTGCGCTTATTTTTGCATGTCTGTGAGTTATGTTTATTATAAGGCATAATTTTCATTCATAAGACATCGTAAAAGTGTTTTTGTTTAAAATTTTGCTTGATGTTACTATGAATAAACCATGTGTATGTAACAACACAAAATGATTTTTTTGTCACTTTACGGTCACGAAAAAAAATTTAGACAATTTTTTTCTGAAATAGAATGGTCTGAATAATTTATTTCAACAATAAAAAAATAACACATTTTTGGCACGCATTTCGCGAAAAAATTCGACCCTGAAAGGGTTAAAAAAAAAACAAAAAAAAACGTCAGGCCTGCGCGGAATGCGCAGCACAGTCACAGTGAAAGCTGGAAGAGCGGCCTTTCTAGAGCCTTTTTTAAACACTCTTGGGACAACTACTACAAGCTCACTTGCATGGTACCCACTACGCCATAAATCATCATAATTTTTGTGTAGTGGGGAAGCGTTCACTGTGCCATTATTCGTCATTCTTCAGAAAAGCGCGGTACCCGCTACACACTTTTAACCCATTATGTGCACTTTGTTGATGCTGTGGCTGACGACGATGAATAATAATGCCTGAGGCTTTTGTAATGGGCTGGAGCAATGAACGACCCACTCGTTACGCAACTCGCATTGTGTGACGCCTGGTTGTTACCTTACTGTTCTAAAAGGCGTTGTTACACATGTTAACGCAATTCCTTACCCGACATGAAGCCTGCATAGGGTCAGTTTGCAACGCAGTTGCGAGCACCGGCGTAGCTCAGTGATAGAGTGCTAGGATGCCTCGCAGAGGGCCCGGGTTCGATTCCCATTGTATCCTAGGTATTCTTTATTCATTTAGTTTTTTTCTTATTACGCGCGATACTGGTTACGGACACCGGCGGCGGCGGCGGTGGCGGACAACTACGGCGCAAAAACGGCCCTTGTTGTGATCTCAAACAGCTTTCGCTGTAAAAAGTGCTAGAGGCCTTTTCAAGATATCAATCAAATAATAGATGACCTCTACGTCAAGACATATCGCATGTTTCGATATTTTTAAAGACTGCAAAATTCGTCTGGTTGATGTTGGCTTTTAAAGTTGAACCATTAGTTTGTAGTGTCGAGAACCTATATTAAGCACAAATGAAACGGACGCTGCAATCTCATTTTTTCGTCACGTTGTTCTGTAGAGCAAATGTGGAGTGTAAAATCGATGTTCATAAGTAATACATCGAAATTTTTGGAGATTTTCTACGCACTGTCGAATTGTCGTTGGTCGAATGATTTGCTCAGGAGCCGCCTATGGCGCAGTCTTTCGCTGAAAAGCGTCACGAGACGTAGGGGTGTTTTGTTGCGAATCGATTTGTTGAGTGCCTTACGTCGATTTACAATGTGCTTGGAGTACACACTGACACCTAATTATTGGTTAATGAGTGTTCAGTGATGGGCTATCAGCTCGATTGTAGGATCATCCTTACCCGGCAGTATTCAGCGGCAAATTGATAGGCATGGAATAGATTGGAAGCCTCTCTGGTAGTTCGGATCTGTCGCGTCGGTGCACAACCAAGGCGACACAGGTGCCCCTGCGTCAACTGCTTTAACAATATTCAAAACTATGACAATGATCACGACACTTTGTAATGAGAACACTGATAATCAAGTAGGGCCGTTTAACGCATCAAAAGCTTTATCAGTTCCGCACTAGTAATGCCAACAAGCATCATGGAAGTCCGTAGCTGGTGGACTTGCGTTGTTTGACATTATTTTTCACTTTCTGTCTTGATTTATTCCTTCCTTTTCTCCCTTCTGTCTATATATTTTTTACATTTTCTTTGTCTTTGTTTATTTTCAAATCTTACTCTCTACTTGTTTTTCTTTCTAGCTCTCACTCCTTAAATTTCTTTTCAGTTTCCTCCCCTTCTTTCTCTCTTTCTTTTTGCTTTCTATCTTATGCTTTACTCTGTCCCTCCTCATTTTGCTCCTCTTCATCATAACGTCTCTCCTCCTCAACTTCACTTCCCTTCCCCACCCCTTTGATGACTTGTATGCAAGGCTATCTATGTTCAGCTAGCGTGCCTGGACAGCCGAGTGGCGACGCTGCTCGCATTCGGATCCTGGGGTTTTTTTTTTATTTTTGGATCCCGCATGAAGAAACTTTTTGACCAATAATCTTTCTCTATCTCTCGCTTTTCTTTATCTCTTTCTTTCTGCTTCTCTGTACTCTTAAAGTCATCCATCAGCGTCCCATGCCCGTTAAATCGGCTCACGTGTTCGGCGAGCGAAACAGAAGATTAAGAGGACGTAAAAAGCGCGTGCATGTTCATGACAATTTCAACCGACGGCTGACTGTAAATAAACAGTGGTATGATGTTGAGAAACAAGCAAGCACTCGCTATTTCAGGCGCTTGCGTTGTGCTAGGTATGATTTATTTTGCTGTGCTTATATCCAAGCTGAATGCAGGGGTGCGAATTATCAGCTTGGATGAAGAAATACTGCCAAGGTGTTTCAACTTCCCACTTTGGCCTTATTAACTGCATATAAAACTCAATATTTGGCACGGTGTACATCTATAGAAGGCTGCAGTGGGATAATAAAATTCTGTCCGCCGCGGATGTGCAGTGTTTATGGTGCTCGGCTGCTGACACGAAGGCCGCGGGTTCGATTCCGACCGCTTTGGTCACATTTCGATGGAGGCGACATGCTGGAGGCCCATGTACTCGGCGGCGTCAGTGTACGTTAAAGAACACCAGATGGGCGAAATTTCCGGAGCCCTCCACTACGGTGTCTCTCCATCATATTGTGGTTTTGGGACGTAAAATCCCAGATGTTATTAATATTATTATGAAATTCCCATCAAATGTTCATGGAAAAAAGCTGCAGTCACTGCATATCTTTTTATCACTGTGGATAATATCCGTTATATTTATAATACATTTATATTATGTTTACATGTGTATTTATACATTGTTTCATAATAGCAATTAGTGTTATTGTAATTGCTACCGACGTATGACATACGGCGTTATCGTTACGATATTTACATAGCACATGCTAGTGAAATCATTATTCCTTGTTCTCGTTTGTCTCCGTGGTCTGCCGCAGTGACAACATGCACATAAATTAAGGTGCTTCAGCATCAGTACTTAAGTTATGTCTCACGTTGGAAACCAAAACCTTGGACTGAAATATATTACGATTTATTGGACGTTTGTTACACTTGCGCTTATTTAAGCTGCCGAAATCAAAAACCAATTTCTGCGCCGAAAGGCTTAGATGAGTGGCATGAAGCTTAGGCTCTACGAATGAGTTCGAGGAAGTTTCAAAACTGATAACTTGTACCCATAACGCGAAAAGAGCGTGCTTACATCGCCAAGAAAAATGACATACGCGCACTGTAAAAGGGAGGTATTTCCGGGTGTAAAGAGAAATAATGTCATTATGCGGCCGGAGCAGACACAACGAAACTAATATAGAGATTTGGGGCATAATAACTTGGTTATCTTCGACGGATCAATTATGATCCAGTAAACTGAGGCCATCAATTTTAATGGGAGCGGAAGCTGCCTGCCTGAACTCGTCTTTATAGGTCGAAATAGATTGGTGCCCAATCACATTACTGAAGGTAAAAAACTTGTGAAAGCTTAAACGATGGCAAAGTGAGCTTGGGCTGAGTGACAGCTTGCAATAAGCCCAGGTGAAACGGATGTGGGTTTGAATGTTGAGGTTGCCCGGTAATGTTCACTACAAAAAGTGGGATGGAACGCCTGTTCTGGCGTACCTTTTATGGAGCGCAGCAAGAGGTAGATGTACGTGTTTGTACTAACCCCTTCAGGCACAGCGTCCACATATGTGGACGCGACTTGTTTTTGCCAGTTCCTCGGACCAGTGCGATAGAAAGGGCAAGATACAATGCGCATAGGAATAATTACACCTTCTGCATAGTCAACGCCACTTGACTTTACCGCAATGTGCTGCATACGACCGCAGCCGATCACTTTGATGAAGGCACTACGATGTTTGACGAGTCAATGGACGTGCCGCGTTCCAGAACCGACTTCTTAAGTATTATTTTTCTTTGCTCAAAATGAACAGAGCCAAAAACGAAGTGTGCGTGCAATTTGAGCCTAAGGTTACCTTGTTTTTGTGTAATAATCGTACATGAGTGCTTGAGCAATAATTAAATATTTAATTATACGCTAATTAAGATTAATTAGCAAAGCTCGCAAAAGACAACATATTTCTTCATTTTCTTTCTTGGAATGTAATAATGAGTGCCTTAGAATTTTGTTGTGTGAAATTTAGACATTTCCAGACAGTGCATCATAATGCGTGCCTGAAGGGGCTAAGGTAGAGCAGGTAGAAACAAACGTTATGAATTCCGCACTATGTAATGTACGCATTATATTATTATAATACATATATCACACACATCGAATTATTTGCTTCTTACGTTATATTTTCGGTAAAACTTAACAGCCATGGGGTGGTCGTTACGAATTAATTGAGCACCCAGAAAAGACATGCATTGAGCAGCGTTCCTTTTACTTACTCATATTCATGGTGGACTTACCATGCCATTACAAGGTGTATGTCATATCGTTTTAGTTGAACAAGATATTGGTAATAGGAAACTTTTTGTTCTTCGTGGCACTCTCTTTCTGAATAAATTATATAGACCACAAATACCCCGCATGTCGTACTTTCTCAAGGATGCACGGACCAGCCTTCAAACGAAAGTTGCTAGGCTTCACGAAGTAATGCCCCAGGCAGCACACGGGCGTAGGACCTATCTCGGCCCTACGTCGGCAAATGTCGGCAGTATTTTTGACCCGACATCGGCCAATCGTGCTCGCGCTACTTTCAACCGCATCGGTCCGATGTCGGCTAGCCGGCGTTGCGACGAATTGGGCTTGCCGGCATTGGGCCGATGTGGGGTAGCCAGCGTCGGTCCCATATGAGTCTGCCGGTATTCAGTCGGTGTTGGCAGGCCCTCATTGGGCTAATGTGAGCGAGCCGAAACGGGCGTAGTGTCGGCCAAGCCGACGTCGGCAGCTCCCCATTGTGACCGTTTGCACGCATTATTATAATGTTTAAGCAGTGGTGGTTTACCGTCCGGTAAGTACGGAAATACTACACCATCGTGGTCTGCACGTAGCTAGCTTAGACGGGGGGCACCTGCAGCAGTTGCTGGGTGCGCACAACTACAGTACATAAGCTGATATATTTGTTAAGGAGTAGTTCGGCTGCACGCCGACCACAGCAGTAAGGTATTGGCGTAGTTACTGTACCGTAAGGCAGCAGTGCTAAAATAGCCTATTGGCAGCCAAGTGAAGCTCGCTGATTTGTCTTCATAGGCGCTATATATGGAAAATAATTTGTAAAAACAAAGATTGCTCCACTGAGGTCTGGGTGTGCCATTGAGACCCAGAATTCCCTGGAACCATGCAAGGCTCAGAAGTACAGTCAATATTGTCTCTAACAGAACTAAAATTACGGCATTTTCGCCCTATAATTTAAGCGCGGTGACATTTACGAAAGGCGCACGTTTTCACAAATTTGTGTACCTAAAAATCGAAGCTATCTGGCAATCGTTGCGAAATAAACTTTTTATTAAAATGCACAAAGTTACTTTTAAATACAACATACGGAAATAATATTTCGTACCGGTTCACAATATCGAGCCTCCACACGTAAAAATAGAGGCTGCATTGTACAGTATACGGTATACTGTTTACACAAAGCGGCTTGCGACCACCGGTCTGAGCGCCTCTTCATTCTTTCGCTCTTCTTTCCTCTTCACGTTCCAGGAGGTTGCACCCATCGCATACTTTGATCAGCCAGCTGAGCCGCAGCAAGGGAAGCACGCCTCTCCACTCTTTCGCATTTCTTGCTGCGCGTGCCTCGTCGTTTTTTCGCGCTTCCTTTTGCGGTTAATGCACCGACTGTATACGTAGGCTAAGAAGTGCGAACCTATGCGTAAGACGTCACTTGGAAGGTGCTTATTGGAACACACACGCTGGCGCATTGTAATAATTCAAGTGCATGGCTACTTACAGAACGTGACAATTACGGGCAACTGAGGCCAAAAGCGTCGCCTTCGCACAATAGAAGAGGGGGCCGAAAAAAAAAAAACATTGGTATATTGGAGGCCTACTTGGAGTTAGCATGCATTACAATATTGATGCCTCGGCCATGGTTATTATTAAATGTGGTGAATCCGTCAGTATCCATGAAGACCAGATATTTCATAACAGTACCATGATACACAAGTCAGGCAATCCCCCCTTGGCCCAACTTCTATGCTGTTTAGATATTAGGTCGGCGTGATTGTAACACTTGAATTGTTTCCTTTGTTGAGTGGCATCGCCGTCGCCATTGCCGTTGCCGTTGGTGACGCAACCTAGACATGAAAACATAAAGTGAGAATTGATTGATTGATTGAAAAACTTTATTTAAGAAATATGAGAGACAAGGGAGCGGCAAGGGTGGGTCCCTAGTCCAGGACTCCAGTGGCCGTTGCTGTACGCTCAGCCTGATCCAAGAGACCCTGCTGGGTCTCCAAGTCGGCTCGAGCGAGAACGGCCTCCCAAGGCTCCCTTAGTAAGGTCTGTACCAGAGGGGAGTTTATGTTTTGTGGCATAGACATGCATTCCCACATGATGTGGGGAAGAGACGGCCGCCCTCCACACCATGGGCATTGACCGGCGTACGCCGTTGGCCACATTGCGTGCCATAGTCCCAAGTGCGGACAGGTGTTTGTCTGGATCTTTCTGTATTTCCGGGCATCTCCTACTCCTAGCTGCGGATGCGGAGACGCGTAGATTTGTCGTTCGCGACGCTGGTGCTCCAAGATGTCGTGTGGGTTGTCGTCTTTTGCTATTTTAGTCGGGGCGCCGTCTGCTCGGTTAATTGGCTAATTCGCGAGCTAGTGCGTGCGCCCGTTCGTTTCCTGGGACCCCCGAGTGTCCCGGACACCATGTGATGCTGTGAGATTCGCGCAGTACATCGCCTAGTAGCTTAAGGGATACCCAGGATTGAATGGGATTTTAACAAGGGCCCTCTTTGTGACAGTCGGAGAATTCTATCACACAGCCACGCTGGTATTTTAAACTCGTTTGCAAAAAGACTTTATATAGGCGTAATGTCTGGCAAGGAATAGCATTAACCTATGTAGTATAGCGAGGCAGAAGAGTAAAATAACAACCAGTCACCACGCAATGCTAAATGCACAACGTGCGTGTCGTATAGTTCTCCCACCCCCTGCAAAGTGCTCAGCCATATTTCTACATCATCAGCCACACGCAGCATTAACAAAGTGCACATACTACCTTAATAAAAATAATATCTCGGGTTTCACGTCCCAAAACGAAGATATGATTATGAGAAACGCCGTAGTGGAGGGCTCCGGGAATTTCGACCATCTGGTGTTCTTTAACGTGCACTGACATCGCACAGTACACGGGGCCTCTAACATTTCGCCTTCATCGAAATGGGAACACCGGCACAGAATACCTTACAGATAAGTATTCGGTACCTCGCTTATCCGCAGAAAGACGAATAATCACCAAGTCGGTGCAGTCCTACTACACAAAAATTACGATTTTTGGCGTAGTCGATACCTTGCAGAAAGCCAATTCGTGTTTATCAAACTATGTGTTATATTATAATCAATACCAGCCATCTATTTGCTACAGGGCTTATTTACACTTTTGTTCTCCTACAAATGTGGGATCAGGAATGGCAACGTGAATACTGACAAAATGGATAGTTGACAAAGCAGGGACCCTGCTGAAAGCGGGAAAAGAAGTGCGCGGAAAATTAACATTGCTACTCTGGGCAAAGAGTAAGCAAAATAAATATACAAACCACTAGCGATACGCCACGTTAAGTCAATTTTACGTACTTCTTGCAAAACCCTAAGAAATCTCTGAACTCATCGCATGATAAGTAGCTGACTGGTCAGTACGTGCATATTATATACCAATGCTGAATGATACATTCAGAAAATCACGCAGTAGAGCCGCAACACGGTTTTTTTTCGAGCGACACTAATTGTAATGCTTAGACATCTACTTGATTAGACCAAGAGAGGATACTTGTCTGACACACATGGCACGACTCATCATTAAGAATACCTGTAAAACCCCTACTGTACTTAATTATCGCTTTAGGAGCAGATATGATCCTGAAGAAGCAGTGTGACGTTATGATGCATGCAAACGCTATGTCAACTATAAATGACATTAACCCATTTAGCGCCATTGTTCCCAAATGGGAACGCTACACGTGGTTATTTTCTACACCCATAATTGCCGAAGTTGGCAAGAAAAGTGCTAATATTTGGTAACAACACCTTTAAAAATGCCCAAAGTTTTCTTTGGACGCAAAGAAGTTTCCTTTATAGTTTCGTGTTTTATGTTATGTGGCCACAACTTCAACGAACTTTTGGCGCGAACACGGCGGTGCGTCGCACGAAGCGTCATTGCGAAAAAATGTAAGTTTTTCAACTGCATGGTCAGATTTGTATACTCTAGCATCTTTGTGAATGTCTTTAGTATTAGGACACACTAAATAGAGTAGCTGCTTGCATGCATAGTGAAAATATGGCGACAAATGTGTGCATGTTCCCATTTGGGAACGTTGGCGTAAAGCGGGGAGGTGGAAGTGGCCGCTCTGCAGTTACGTTTACGTTGGTTTCAACGCGTCTCTCTTCACACAGATGCCCCGAGAAAAGTTCCTTACGCTGGAGGAAGCGGTGGAAATGGTTCTCGCCGACGATTCTGCAGAAGTAACTGATGTTGTGCTCCTACCCCCTCCCCCCCCCCCCCCCCCGAGTGCGGACGACATTCTTACGGATGAAGAGGAGGGCGACAGTGATATCGCCGTTGTCGACACTCTGCCGAATGATGTCGCCGGTGAGATTGAAGTGCACACGGCTGATTCCGACGAGTGTGAAGCAGCTCTGCAGGAACAAGCGCCTCCGAGACCAAAAAAAAGCGTCTAAAGATCCTCGTGCCTGGAGGCGTACTACACAGTATTCGGGCACAATAGTAGAGACTGAGTTTCAGGCACTTCGAGTTGCATATTCCGAGCTTGTTAATCAGGAGCCCTTTCATCTCTTTGGCCGCCTATTAAACAAGGAAATCATAGGTCTCATAACCGACGAATCCAATCGTTATGCCCAGCAACAGAACGATCACAACGTCAGCATAACCGAACATGACATACTCCAATTTGTCGCCATTCTATTCTTGAGCGGTTACCACAAGCTTCCACGCTCTGACCTCTATTGGTCGAAAGCTGAAGACCTGAGTGTTCCTTTGGTGGCAAATACAATGAGTCGGGCAAAGTTCCGGTTGATAAAAAGATACATCCATGCGTGTCACAGTCAAAACCTTGAGAAGGGTGACAAAATGACGAAAATCAGGCCTCTACTTAGGCTTGTCAATAGCTCCCTTCCGCAGTTCGGAATTTTTTCGAAGAATCTGAGCGTGGACGAGCAAATGGTGCCCTATTTTGGCAGGCACAGCTGCAAGATGTTTATAGGAGGAAAACCAATAGGCTTTGGTTACAAGGAATGGGTCCTATGCTCTTCATCAGGGTACCCTTTCAACATTGATATCTACTGCGGCAAAAACGACGGCGAAAGCACAAATGTACCGCTTGGAAAACGCGTTGTTTGGAACGCTCTAAAGTGTGTTGATGTGCCGACAGACCACGTAATTTTTATGGACAATTTTTTCACCTCACATGCTTTACTGCAAGAGCTGAAAGAACGCGGATTTAGAGCCACTGGAACCGTAAGGGAGGTCAGGCTAAAGAAATGCCCGCTTCCGGATTCGACGGAACTTGCCAGTCAAAGCAGGGGATCTTTTGATTTTATGTGCGATGGCCACGTGCTTGCTGTGAAATGGAATGACAATAAGTGTGTATGCGTTGCCACAAATTATGATGGCATTCACCCGACCACCACAGTCACTCGCTACAGCCGAAAAGAGTGAAAGCGAGTTCCAGTGCCCCAGCCGAGAGTAATACAACAATACAACAAGCACATGGGCGGTGTCGACTTGCTTGGACAGGTTCATCAGCGACTATCGTCCTTGTCTACATGGGAAAAAGTGGTATTGGCCATTGCTGAGCAACCTCCTTGTAACACTGCCTGTTGCAGCCTGGAGGTTGTACACAGAAGTAGGGAGCCAACCACCACTTGACCAGCTTCAGTTCACGAGGCTTATTGTCCAAGCTCTGCTCACAAAGAGGTTGGTCACGCGAGAACGGCCTGGTCCTTCAGGTGCTCTTGTTTTCCACAGCAAGGAAGGCCACGGCCACCATTTGGTACCCTTGGGAAAGCAGAGCAGGTGCCGCCAGTGCACCAAATACACACGAATGAAGTGCCAGATGTGTGCCGTCCCACTCCATATCCACTGTTCGCCTCTCTACCACGCGAAAAATAAGGCGCGCGTGGAGAAACACGCCTTGTTTAAGACCCGCGAGGAGAGCGCAAGCTATTCCAGCGTACATACGCTTAGAGCCATTGTTCCCATTTGGGAACGATCTGTATATCATAAACCAATGATACCAGTGAAATAAAATTTATTTTTCATGTATAATTCAACCCTCTAGCCAAGCTAAAATAGTTTGTTTTGTTGTTGCTGCAACACATCTAGTAGCGGCGTTTAATGGGTTAATTTGGGTTCTTTCTTGTCATGGGGGAAACGTACACCTATTGCCACGTTCAACGCAACTGTCATGCTCTAGGCAGACATGTCCCAGAATTATTCCAAATGTCGAACGTTTGTATTCAGGAAGGACAGGCCACATGGTATCCTCCGCAAAAGTTGTAATCACTTTGTGTACTTATCTGTATGCTGCATAATAAAGCCGCAGAAAGAAACATGAAATATTAGTCGTGCACAGAAGGAAGCACTAAAGGAACGCCACACTTCCGTCACTAGGCGTATCTTGGCTGGGCCGATCATGCGCATAGCGACTGCTCCAGAATGCGTCGCAGAAAGAAGACAGAAAAAAAGGCAGGTACCCTTTCTCAGGCGACACCTGGGTTGATGGAGCATGGTTATAGCGGTTATAATGAGTGGAGCCCACTGCAAAGAATAGGTGGTCAAAATCGTGCTTCTCTATAAGCATACTTTTCATAATAAGCAATTACGTGACCTACAAAGGCATGAATGGTCCAAAGCATTGTTTTGGTGAGGCACCCCATGGGGTCACTATGTGTTGAAGCGTATCCGTGAAACAAAACAGTATTTCAGAATTGGCCTGCAGATTGTACTCATTTTGCAGAATGACATCGGCATGTTGTTGGATGTAATCCTGGCCCGAAATGTTCTTCCGGAATGACCCGTATTTGAGATAGGGAGGAGGAGGAGGAGTAGAAAGGAAAGGAATGGAAGGCAGGGAGGTGAACCCGACGCGTGTCCGGTTTGCTACCCTGCACTGGGGGGAAGGGTTGAAGAGATCAAAGAAAAGAAAGAAAGAAGAAGGAAGAAAGCAACGTCAGTGTACATGTGGAAAGGTTTTCTTTTCAATGGTATGGTTTGCTGGCAATGTGTACAAACCAGTGTTGTCGGTAACGCGTTACAAGTAACGCCATTACCGGTAACGCGTTACTTTTTTCGGTAACTTAGTTAACGTACTGGTTACAATTTCGGAACTGTAACGGGTAACGTACTTACGTTACCATTTTTCGGTACCGTGAGGCGTTACGTTACTAGTTACTTTTTCATCTTGTAGGTGCCATTTTCCCACAGCTCGCCCCGGCGACTTTTTTTTGCAGCGTCGGGCTGCTGTCGGCCTGCCATGCATGGACACAGAGAGCGCGAGTGAAATCGCTTTTGTTTGTGGAAATTGGGGGTACAAATTTCTTACGACGCGCCGACTCCATTTGGGGATTGTTGGGCTACTATAGTTGGGCCATCGCCATACAAAGCTTGAAGAAAGCCGTGGAATCCGCCATGACAAACTGCACCGGCATGCTTTTCGTGGAAGTGGATTGTTGCACGTAAACTGCTGGCACCTGCACCTTTCCGTGCCCGAAAGACAGGTCCGCCCGAAGTGGAAGCTCATGGGCTGGTTTACTCCCTACCACGTGCTGATTGTGACATTCGGTACGGGGGGAAGCAAAGAACTTTTCCGGAAGGCTGCGGCAACATAAATACGACATGCTCAAGTTCGAGTGTCAAAAGGTACACTCGCTGAGCATAGCTTGGTGAAGAACCACCGTATCGAATTTGACAAGTCCCGCGTAGTGGCTTTTTTGTGGAATCCTGGCCCACCCAGGAGACGGCCGGTAACTTCAGCCGGTGCGCTGCCGATCGAGAGGCTGCCTCAACTGAATTCTGCACATAATGGAGAATAGGCGTGACCCCACGGCAGGAAGTAAAAATGCTTAAAAAAAATGCGAGTGGGGCGCGAAGCGTTGACTTTTTTCTTGTAACGCAAAAAAATAATAATAATTTTACTCTCTACTTTGATTGGCGCCTCTGTTTCAACCAAAGCCCATTAATACAGCTTTCACACAAACAGCCTTAACCGCGGTTAAGCTAACTATGGTTACTGCTAACCACGGTTACTGGTAGCCACACGGCGGACATAACCGCAGTTACTCTCCTAACCATGGTTATCGCAAACGGGTGATTCCACGAGAGATCGACACGGATCCGAAAATCAATATTTTCGATTTGATTGAGTATTTAATATTTTATACACACACCACCCAGAAGCCGTAAATTGAACTAAGTTTTCCTTTTAATTGTATAATTTACGAAGCAAGAAATATCGAACATATTCAATGCAGAGGAACCAATTTCATTACCTGTCGTTCTCGAAAGTTCACGACGGTGTAACATGCAAATATTACCTTTACAAAGAAGACATTCTGTGCATGAAATGTATGCACATCAAAAATAAAGTAACGTTGTTTAAAACTTGTAGAGCGAAGGGAAACTCTTTGTGAAAAATGCGTAAATATGCGACATTTTACTATATTTGCACAAAGTTGACAAGATTTATCAACATTGTCTTGAAAACAAGTTTTGCTTTTATCTCGCTGCAAAGGCAACTACGTTTTTGGTTATCGAATTCCTGAGCGAGCAAGGCTGATCTTGAACACCCTTACATAAACGTTATGCACCGATATTTTTTCCGTGACTTGGCCAATAAAGCATGTCTTTACTACTACAAGATTTGCGCATCTAATTTGCTAGTACAAGCACGCCGCCAGAATGGGTCTTTTCGCGTAGGTAGTACGCACATGCGCGCACGCGTCGATAATGCACGCCCCATACTTTTTGGCGGCCAAAACGCGACGACAGCACATCTGGTGTCACAGATGTGCTGACCAAAGCACATCTTGTGTCACAAACGTGCAATTCCCCCCCCCCAGAAAAAATAGGGCACTGGTGCAGGCCTCCGCGATTGCTAACAGTGCACGGTGAGCAATTTCAGATGCCAAGGGCCATTAGTTTCAATATTGACGATCTCGACTGAACGTTCTGTTCGGACCCAGAATAAGGCAAATCACTAAATTCCTTGAGAGTTCAGTGATGCTTTCTTTACCGATAGCGCAAATGATTAAATCTCATGTTGTGTAAAATGCCACATTGTGAAAACTGGCTTCATCATGTGTTACAGGGTCAGAGCTATCACGTGTAACATTTCTAAGGTCCGGTACATTTTTAGAAATAATTCTCGTTAAATAAGAATTTTTGGTATAATCCTCATTTGGGTTTGATGTTTTATGTGAAAAAATGAAATTGATATTTAAGAAATTCTTATTGTGGGCTCCTGCAGCAAATACACATTGATTAAAATTTATGATTGGCGGAGTAACGGCAGAAGTAACGTTCGTAAATTTTTTTCGGCAACGGTAACGCGTTCCTTTTTTGTTAGAGGAACGAGTAACGTATTTAGTTACTTTTTTCGGTAACGCATACAGCACTGGTACAAACTAACCTCCCTGCCCCCCCCCCCCATCCCCTCCCGCTCTTGCCTTCGTCCCTGACCCGGCCCTTGCGGGGCTAAGTTCCGTGATTGCGGCCCGCCACCCGAGATGAGTTTGAGACCCCTGGTTTAGGGGGTTTGAATCCAGGTAAAATAGAAGTACATATTTGTACCACTGTCCTACGTAGGTTGAATGCACGAAGTGTATAACGTAGGGCATTTCAGCACCTCTTTACTTGCGTGCAGCAAGGCAATTTAAGACGCATTTTGATAGGCTACCTGCTTCCCGACGCCAACGCTGGACAGAATAGCGGATACACGTATCTGTGATGTTACCTAGCATTTTTTTAGGGGACATTGTACCAGGGCTGGGTAGAGATACTGGGGAAAGTATTCCGGAATACAGATATCGAAATACATGCGTTGGAAGCCTAAAAATACAGATACTGAGATACATTTGCCTTTGACGTAACGGGATATTTCAGAGATATTTTCGCAAAAAGCCAAGAAAGTTTTCCGGTATACAGATACAGCAATACAGATAATGAAATACTTTTTTTTTTATTTCGCTGATGCTCATACTATCTGAAGACATGTATTAAGTGCAGCGTAAAAGTTTTAAATCAAGTTGCAGCCCACTGAAACTTATAGATTACTTATTCATTTACACAGAACCCTCAGCGTCATTACGACATTGAAGACGAGGCGGAGGGGGTTACAAAGTACATAAATGGTAATCATAACACCATTACAAGTATCAATTGTAAAAAAAATTAGACTATTTCACAGCAAGAATAACAAGCATTGGACACCGAAATGGACATACTTGGTGACAACAAAAATGGGCTATGCTAGAAATGGCACAGTTGAAACAAATCACTTGCGAAGGCAGTGTGGAGGCATGTGTTGTCGCCCAGAGGCCGACAACACTGCCTCCGTGATTCTGCCGTCAGTGGCGTCGCGCGCTTTACCACATGGGCCATTCTGTGCTTGAGGGGAAACCATCGCTCTAGCACACTGCAGCATCACCACCCTTCCGATGATGCGGACCGGCGTTGCGACTTTGCTTGTCTTGGCACAAAAAAAGAACCTCCATCCTTCCTTGGGAGACACAACTCAGCTCCTTTCCGACAAAAAAAAAAGTAATGTAACGAGACACAAGTCTCCCGCCTAGTATCGTGATACAATAGATACATCGTAAAAGTATTCCACTACTGCGATATAAATACATTTTTCGAATGCATTTCGATACAGAAATACAGATACTCAAAAGTATCTCTGAAATAGTAGGGGCTTTTAGCTTGTACGTATACACCTTTACGTTACCGGGTTACCGGATACCGGAAGGAATCTGCGCATGCGCGTTTCTTTACGGAACGTAGACTTTTACGGAACGTAAACTACTCGCCGGATAGGCTTTACGTTTTCGGCCCTATCTCACAACTCCACCTTCGTTCGTGGCTACTCGCGATATCCGCTTTCAGGAGACTCCATCCGCCGATGCCGAGTCAAAATAAGCCGGAAGTGCGAGCGATCACCTTAATTGTTTCAGCAGGATTGCCGAAGCTAGTGATCTAGCAAGCCGAAGCAGTAAACGTGAGAGGCCTAAAGCTCCTGACATGCCCGACATGCTGGATAGGTGGCGTCATCTAGCGGGGCTAATATGAACCAGGCAAGCACAGAATTGGTATTGCAGAAACATCGTGCATTCTACTTCTGATGTGAATGCCTTGCAATGGCATAACTACGAATGAGTCGCCTTTTTAATCATTTCTTCCCTCAAAAACACTCGGCTAAAACAAACGTGTCCATGACTGTGGTTGCACAAATCGTCACAAGATGTCGACACCATCGTCCGGTAACCTGGTATTTTATACGTTTTATACTCCTTCGCGTACATTGGGATACCTTACACGCTAAAAAACCTTTTTGGTGATTTTGCGGCAGTAATGATTCAATCGTATCTAAATTAAATATAGTTTAAATGCAGTTATCATCGCAATTTGGTGGTTTGCGCAAACGTAAAGGTATACGTTTACGTAAGTACGTAAACGTTTACGTATGGTGTGCTAAAACTTTTCTAAAACATGCGTTCCGGTAAAACGGTAAACGCAATACGATATTCCGGTAACACGGTAACGTTAAAAAGTATACGTACAAGCTAAAAGCCCCTAGTATCGCGATACTGCCCAGCCCTGCATTGTACCTTTATCGTAATACGTCTCGCAAACGAGTAGAAGTATCGCATCTGTATTGTATCTCAAGATATAAAAAGTCTCAGTTTCACCGCACGGGTGAAGCAATTAATGAATGCGATAGCGACCAATTCTAATGTTATTCGAACTGAGGCTGGCAGCTAACTCTTTTGGATTCGATTTCACGCAACTCTACAAAATGCATGTTTAAGATCATACGGCCGCTCCAGGGACACTGTTCGTCTCCCGCTGTCGGCTGCTGAGATTGCCAGATAACGCGTCCGCCAGCGACGACCGCGCTCGTAAAACCAAAGGTCGCAGTGGCTGCATGAGCGACCCCCCCCCCCTTGCGTCTTTCTGCGCTTGTTAAAGACGCGCGGGTCGTTTCCTCTCTTCTTGAGCATTCCCCAGCTGGTCGAACAGGCGGGGAGATTTCAATCCATACGCCTCAGAGAAACGTAGATGGGACGGCTCGTTTGATGTCCGCTTCAGCCGCGTTTGTCGCCCCCGCGCGGTTAACCGCGGGTAGAACGTACGGTGCGCTGGGGGATCTATCAATTTGGACTTTATACGCGAAATGACGGCGACGGCGACGGCAAAAACCCGTCGAGACTGTCCATATAATTGCTATCGCAATAAAAACAGTGAGAAACAG